>VZTQ01001670.1:0-12274 GCA_013400755.1 Pelecanoides urinatrix
CCCAGATGCCTCATCCTCCCTGCCCCCCACTGTACGGCCCACGGGGAAACCTGCAGAGGAGCTGGACAGAGACTGCAGCCAGCCCCAGCCCAGGGCTTCTGGCACTCAGAGGACTCTCCAGAGTTGTGCCTGGACTCCAGCTACCCATGCTGATTGACTGTTTGTATCCAACCTCTCATTCCCTTTTGTTCAGCTTCTTCATCTCAGGGTCATTCCACTCTTATCCCTTTGCTTACCTCTTTTTATGGCAGCTTTCTCCCTTTCATCGGCTAAACCTTCTGTCCAACACCGAGGAACTACTGTTTTGTGTATGTTGTGCTGTCCAAGGGCTTGTGTGTTTATCACCACTAGGTCTCTGTTTGGACCATAAGCTCCTCCTTTGGGGCCAGTCTGCTGTTTTCTTGGTGTGGCATCTAGCACAAAGCCTCATTCCTCGCTGGTTCTTAAGGCGAAATGAAGGTTTTAAGTAACAATGAAATCTGTTTGCATTGGGAATCCAGCTGTAGATGGAGCATGCTGGCTTAAACACACACCAAAACCTAACTCTGTGGTCAAAGGATTTTGCTGCCTTTGATACTAAAAGTCCCCTAGGATAGTAACTGACCACATGAATCCGACATACACATTAAACACAACTGTTCAAACAGCTTTTTTTTTTTTTTTAACTGGAAATCCCTGTTTGAAAACCTCAACAGAAGAAACATGGGACTAAAACAGGTATCATGCCACTCTGACACAAGAGTGGTTTGATTTTGTGGCTGGGCTATGAAACCACAGGTTTTGCACACTCAAAACTTTTCCAGGTTTTCTCCAGCTGTGCTTAAATTTTCCAGGGTTGGTTTTGCAAGTATAGAGGTGTGTGTGGCTTCTGAAAGCATTAGAAAGCTTGGCAAACCTGCCAAGCTGTCTAATGCTGTCTGCCATGTGTAAGCATGGAAAATAAAAATGCTTTTCCCTTAGAAAAATCTCCTGTATTGCCTGGAGGCTCCCTGTGCTCAGGACAGCTTCCCACTACCTCGCTGTATGCCAGAGAAGGCTATGGTCACGGGATTGCTTCTCCTTCTCCATAGTGCCAAGTCTTCAACTAGCCCATGTAGCTTCTGTAAGGGCAGGTCCTTTACCCTTTGGCTCTCTTGAAGTATCATGTTGGGAAGCTGGATACTTGATATGGTTTCTTAGTACTCGGGTTTTTTTAATTCACCATAATCTTGATGAAAAACACTTTGATCTTACCCAGCTACCTTAGCCTGGTTTAAATTAAAGGAGAGTTTTGTGAAGAGTGCCAGGAGAAGTATTTACAGCATCCACTGTAGGCAACACAGTTACAAATGTTTATAAAAGAGGTAGGCGAAGAAATGAAAGAAAGAGAACACTTAATCTAATCACAGCAAGCTCATATCTAGCAGGATCATTTGGGTTTTGGCTGACTTGTCAATGCCCCAAAAACCTTGTCAGGGTTTTTGCTGCTTTTTGTATCTGCAACTCAGGGAGCGCTCTTCAGGGCCAGCTCTGTCCTTGGTCAAGGGATCAGCTCTGTAGCAGCTCTCTCTTGAAGACTTCCTTTCACTGTCACTCTTCCCCTCACCCTCAGACAGAGCCAGCTTCATGCTATGTCTTCCACAGGTTGACACTGCTCAGATGGGAGCTGTGGCCTTCGAGCTTTCCTTTGGTGGCAGAGCTGACAGTGTATGTTTCTGTGGCTCACAGTTTCCACCCACTGTGCCTTTGCATTTCCTGCCACCTTGTATAGTAATAAATGTACTTGCTCTAAACCTGTAAACAGGATTGGTGATGATGATGTCTAGCTCATGACTGAGACTTGGCACAGGGATAATCAACCACATGGGAGAAACAAAGGTTGTGAGATGCTTAGCCACGCCAAATCTAACCCTCAAAAGATGCTCTAACATTCACTTTTACTCAGATTAGAAATGAATCTTTTTTCTGTCAAACAAGGTCTATGGCTAGATCTTTCAAAAGTGATAGGCTCCATTTGAAGATAGTTAATTTTCAATTAATTTATGTATGGACATCTGAAAGTAAAGGTTGAGTAAGATAAGAGACAATGCTCTAGAAAAGGTTGTGTTGTATGGGCTTGAAAGCTGATATAATTAGAAAGCTTTCCTTTCGTACTTGTGTGTCACCAACTGATTCTGTGACAATCTTGCACATGGAGAGACGGAGCACTCATGCACTTATGCTGGCAATACTTGCTGCAGCCTCCTTGGGGTAAGGCATTAGATCATCCTGTCTGGTGCCATCAGACAGTTGCACTGAATATTATGAAAATCATTAAAAAAAATATTTAGGGCCTTTCTTAATCCGCTGTCCAGATCCACGGTCAAATTTAATAGTTTTCTCGTTAGTTGAATATGCCTAATAAATATGAAGAAAGGTGAGAAATCAAGATAAAGAAACAGCTTGGTTGGCTCATTTAATGTATATTCTGGGAGGTATTGGATTTTTTGCAGTTTTTGAGTTGTTGGTGAAAATGTCCGTTGACACCTCTTTGCCCAGATCTCATTCTCATATTCTGTGCCATATGTCCTGATGCTTGGGAGCTGCGACTGACTTACATGGTGGAAAGATATGACTCCTTTTCCAAATGCAAGGCTGTAACCCTCTTGTCCTCTGCAGTGAGCTCTGAACAGAAAATCTCTCTCAGTCAAAGTAAGAGTTTGTTCTACAGCTATTGGCATTGACTGATTTCAGTTACTCATTTATAGAGGTTTGTAGAAATGACCTGATAACACGCTGTGAGCCATTAGGTATCTATGGCAGCACAATTTTTGGGAGAATGCAGAGCATCCATTTCCATGGACGGCGTCTAATTTTTTGACCAAGACTAGAGATCTTTTTTAAAAACATAGACATACTGCTGTTCAGAAGAACATGCAACTACAGACACTCCAGAGGAAATTCACTATAGTGTTGAATTTACAAACATGAAGTCCAACTAGTGCTTCTCCAATGGTTTGGTTACCACCATTTCTGCAGCTCCACACACTGATGAGAGAGCAGCAGGGAGCTTGCAGTCCATGGCCACCTCCTGTCCCTTACTGATTGCATGACACAGGCAAAAGGCATTGGTGGGAGCCAGAGGTAATTCAGATCACTTCCTTCCTTAGCTTTGAACAATCACTAATTACGAAATTGAATCACAACCATTTACATGCAAAAAAAAATGTAGTAGTAGAAATTAATAACAGCAAACTGTTTTGTTTACATTCATTCAACATCAAAGCCAAAATTCAGTTCGGCCTGCTTTGTGTAGTCAGGGATCAATGGGAGACTGCTATTTCTGAAAACTCATGTGAATGAATGATATGTTGGCTTGCCTTTTTAAGATATGCAAAAAACACATATTAAATTGCAGTCAATGCAATTTTGGAATTCATCATACAATGGATACATACAAAGTTGTCTAAGTGGGTAAGAGAAACCCTTCACAATCCATATTCTAGCACTACAATATGAGCTTTTAAATTATGTATTTACAAATGTAATTCCAATTACTTTACAAACTATTTGCAGTTCAAGCATTATTCACTGAAGAAATTTTGCCCAAAACATGAGCCATGTTCTGGTGGGTACACAAATGAGCAGGGAGGAGCAGGAGAGGGGGTGGGGAGTCAGCTGCTGGGGCATCGTAGGCTGTCGTATTCCGAAGCCTCAGCCCACAGGGTGTAGAGTGTATATAGGGGCAGAGGAAGAAACAATAGATAACTGAGTTGTTGCAAAATGTGGACTATTTAGATATTACCTTATAAATTGGTTTCTTCTGTGTACCATGGAATAACTTCATGGTGAAATACTGGCTTTAAATAAGATCTGTTTTGATCCAGTCTTCCAGCAACACAGGATGGAGACTGCTTCAGAATATACTATAATAATAAACATCTAAACCACACGTATTTACCTGAGAAAAACTTTCATTTCAAAAGTCTCATAAACATCTCACTGTAACATTTCTAGGTTTTACTGAACATGTGTGCAGAAAATATAGTAAAATGGTATTCTAAGTGGGTTCTTTGTGTTTAGGGAGAATGCCATAAAATGTTATTTTAGGACTCATTATTCGAGCAGAGTGATGCTGTTGCTCGTTACCTATCTGTGAACTTCTCTGAAATGCCTCTCTGTGAATGTAATTAACCAAGGACTGACTTTCTGCAGCTTGCTAAGAACAAAAAAAGCCAGTATTAATTATTTGTTGTTTGATATTCACCAGTCAATTTTCTTCTGGTTTAAAATATATTCATTTTTCAGCAAAGGAGGTAGTCTGTTGACAGTTTGGTTCTATGTAGGGCTCTTACAACAGTTGAGAGGAAACCTGTTCACTAGCATCTCTTCCTCACAATGTTTGCTACCCATCCACAGCTAGCAGAAAAACAGTCAAAGAAATAAATCTGTAAAAACAGAGTGCCTGTAGCAGCTCCCATAGAACAATAGGGTCCAAATCCACCGAGGGCTGTATTCAGATGGCTAAATGGCTTGACTAGCTCCATAACTGTGTGCAAGTCAGAAAGAGAAATAGATGTTATGACCAGAAAAGCAAAGTCTAATCAAGTATGATGGCTGGGAAGGGGAGAGGGGAGCTGGAAGCACACTTCCCTGATGCTGTGCCTGCCGAGGTCGGAGCACACTCACGTTTCACTCTTACAGCTCTTACTGCATGCTCCTTTTGTAGGGAGCTGGCTATAGCACAGCCTCACTGACCCTCTGCTCCTCTGGGGTCCATGTGAGAGTCACTGACTGGCAGGAGCTGGCCTGGTGTTTCTGGGTGGGAGCAGAGCCAGGTAGTGGACCCTTAGACATAGTAGCCTAATGACACTCTGTGTCACCTAGCGTGCTCAAGGATGTACATGTCCTCTGTCCAAATTAAAGACTTGGCCTGACCCTCTCATCTGTTCCAAAGGGTGAATCTCATGTGGCAGGTTTCTGGTAACTCACTTTGATGCTGCTGCTGAGGGATGGGGTAGTGGGAGGCCTGTAATGTGCTTGAGATCTGAGCTGCCAAAGACTCAAGGGTGTTTACTTAATTGGAGATCTGCACCAAAATCTGCTGCAGTCAATGGAAGACTTGCATAGACTCCAGAGCTTTTTGGATCAGGCTCCAAATGATTAATTCCTCATAAACAAAGGAAAAAAAAGAGATTCCAAAGAGTCAGGCCTGGAAGAATGACAAAATTTGGTCCTATAACTGTCATGCTCATTATAAACTGAGTTACATGGTTATATAGCCTCTAATTATCTTATAATCTTCAGTGTTGTGTGACTATTAATATTTACATACCACCTGGTCATATAGTATGATTGCCATGTGCTATAGTTCTGTGAGTGCTTGCCCTTCCAAGAAATGCCTGTTCAAGAGTGGAACAAAAAAACTCATATGGGAGAATAAAGTTTAGCCTTTAGGAGCAACTTCCAAATGCATTGCTGAAATGTCAGAGTTGAGTATGATGTAAAATGCAAAAATGCTGACTGGGAGGCGAGGGGGGAAGGGAGAAGAGAAGAGATTAGATGAGATGAGATAGAAGAAGATGTGAGTGGAAAAGACAATGACAAGGACCTTGAGTTCAGATACGTTTATTTGCAGCTTTCAACTGAACATTTTTAATATAGCCAGGTTTAATTCTGTGCTGTTAAAAGAGTAAGGGCAAGGCCAGACAGAGGAAAGCCTAACAGGTAGGATATTCAGCAAGAAGAAGAAGGTATATGCATTGTCTGCTCCCATCTTTATGCCTGTATTTTACATTACACAATTGACGTGACCTTAATTCAGCTTCTTTGTGCATTGATCCCAGACTTGTGGGATTCCTAGGAAAGGAAGCAAAGGTGCTCACTTTTGCTGACTATTGGTGAATGAGAGGTTGTGTCAGAAGGCATTGAGCTCTAGCCCACTTGGGTGACAACAGTGTTCTGCCAGCAAGGGCTCTTCTCCCCCAGTGTGCAAAACCAGTGTGCCAAATGCATCTTGTCTATGTATGAGGGACTGTTTTTACTACGTGCAGCAAAGCAGCAAGATTGAACATAGCCTGAAGGACACATTCATTATAGTCTGAGTTCTTGTGTATAACTGAGCAGTGCAGCTCAAAGATGAGTAAGAGAAATTCCCCTCTCCTCTCTCAGCCTTTCATGGAGCACAGGCCTTATCAGAGTTAAAATGTGAGGTAGGATTCTTCATAAGTGAATGAGTAGAGATCCAACTGCCAACATGTACCTGAAACTCACACAAATGCATTCACTGTTTTTACATTAGGCAACTGAGGTCCTTGAGTTGTGTTATGAAGAGGAAACATGGCACCTTGTATTGGCATTACATGTAGAAGTGGCAAGGGAAGAGAGATCCATGCAGACATGACATTGAAGCTAAGACAGTGCTACGGGAACCAAGTTAAGACAGAATGCCTCTTGTGGAAATCAGGCAGCATTTTCTTCTAGAACAGGAGTTCCCAATGTGCCCAATTTTTTTGGCCACTGGAGGCCCACAAAGCCTTTTGTGGGTAGTCTGTGAAGGGCTTTCAGCTGTGGATGTTTGTGATGGAACCAGCAGATCATTAGTTTCACAGTCTCTTCCACCCTTCCTGGGGACTGGAGCCAATTACGCTTGAACTGACCAGCCAGCTTGGAGCTGTCAGTCAGCAGATGATGTCAGTCAGCAGTGTCCTGTATTATATATAACGGACCCTGGATACAATTTACAATTTAACACATTTCCAAGAAATAAAAAATTTCTTGTCCAGAAGTCCAAGGCTGACCTATCTGCCTGAGCATGCTTTAAAGGAAATATTCCTAGTATAGAGGGTAGGGCAGAGCAAATGCATGCTAAGGTAGAAAGAAAAGCTCAGACTGAACACTGCCAGGTTACATAATGTTTGTTTGGGGCTACCAGGATAAAAATGTTCTGATTGACCAATCTTAGAAAGATAAAGACAGCAGTAATTTTACATGGTTGGGCCTGTGGTGTAGAATTTGCACTGCCAACCAGAAAAAGCCTTTTCGCTCTGTGTGCATTGCCCAGGACAGAGGACAAATGAACCAGAGATACCATGACAGTTGAATGTGCCATGCCAGAGGGAGCCAGTTAGTTACATTTGTCCACAGTATTTCCTATCACCTTAATGATGTCCTGACTACTGCACACTTGCTCATGTGTTTGCTTAAGGCTTCTCTGCATGGTTATCTTTGTGCCTGACCAACGGCTTGGGNTTTTACTACGTGCAGCAAAGCAGCAAGATTGAACATAGCCTGAAGGACACATTCATTATAGTCTGAGTTCTTGTGTATAACTGAGCAGTGCAGCTCAAAGATGAGTAAGAGAAATTCCCCTCTCCTCTCTCAGCCTTTCATGGAGCACAGGCCTTATCAGAGTTAAAATGTGAGGTAGGATTCTTCATAAGTGAATGAGTAGAGATCCAACTGCCAACATGTACCTGAAACTCACACAAATGCATTCACTGTTTTTACATTAGGCAACTGAGGTCCTTGAGTTGTGTTATGAAGAGGAAACATGGCACCTTGTATTGGCATTACATGTAGAAGTGGCAAGGGAAGAGAGATCCATGCAGACATGACATTGAAGCTAAGACAGTGCTACGGGAACCAAGTTAAGACAGAATGCCTCTTGTGGAAATCAGGCAGCATTTTCTTCTAGAACAGGAGTTCCCAATGTGCCCAATTTTTTTGGCCACTGGAGGCCCACAAAGCCTTTTGTGGGTAGTCTGTGAAGGGCTTTCAGCTGTGGATGTTTGTGATGGAACCAGCAGATCATTAGTTTCACAGTCTCTTCCACCCTTCCTGGGGACTGGAGCCAATTACGCTTGAACTGACCAGCCAGCTTGGAGCTGTCAGTCAGCAGATGATGTCAGTCAGCAGTGTCCTGTATTATATATAACGGACCCTGGATACAATTTACAATTTAACACATTTCCAAGAAATAAAAAATTTCTTGTCCAGAAGTCCAAGGCTGACCTATCTGCCTGAGCATGCTTTAAAGGAAATATTCCTAGTATAGAGGGTAGGGCAGAGCAAATGCATGCTAAGGTAGAAAGAAAAGCTCAGACTGAACACTGCCAGGTTACATAATGTTTGTTTGGGGCTACCAGGATAAAAATGTTCTGATTGACCAATCTTAGAAAGATAAAGACAGCAGTAATTTTACATGGTTGGGCCTGTGGTGTAGAATTTGCACTGCCAACCAGAAAAAGCCTTTTCGCTCTGTGTGCATTGCCCAGGACAGAGGACAAATGAACCAGAGATACCATGACAGTTGAATGTGCCATGCCAGAGGGAGCCAGTTAGTTACATTTGTCCACAGTATTTCCTATCACCTTAATGATGTCCTGACTACTGCACACTTGCTCATGTGTTTGCTTAAGGCTTCTCTGCATGGTTATCTTTGTGCCTGACCAACGGCTTGGGACCACGTGTCTCATCAGCAGGTGTTGCCGCTCTGGAGTTAGCATATAAAATAGGCTGTGACTGAGTCCACTCAGGTCCAGGAGTAGCCTGAACACAAGCCATTTTTCCATAGTAGCAATCAACGTAAAATGCCCAGAAGCAGGAGAGGTTTCATTCCTACACCTCCATCCCAAGGCAGGGAATGCTGCAGTGACTAAAACTATTGGCTGGGATCTTCAACCTTTTTGGTTAACCCTTCTCAACTGAGACAGAGTGGTTCATGTAAGCACTTCGATTCATGGCTGAGCAGAACAGGGTCACTTCAATTGCCTATTGATTTGAAGCTGTTCCACTTTCTTCTGAAATGGGCTGAGTGCTCACATGGCAGTTATTTCATCTTAGCTGGGAATCGGCAATGGACAGCTGGATCATAACTTAGACAGCTGAGCTGTCTTGCAAGTGAGCCTGTGGTTTGCCACTGTGCATGAGCACCTTACAATTAACAGCTTAAATACTCCTAGACACTATTCACAGGCCTGACAGGCTTTTGGTTCCCTGGGAGGTGAGAACTTTCTGAGGTGCCTGAAAACATGACCTGGCTCAAGGCAAGAGGTTTGAGTGGTGGATAGTCCATGGGTCTGATGTTTGGCTTCCTCCCAGGCCAGTGTGAACATGCTGCTATTAGTGGGGTTTGACAGGAATCCAGCCCAGTCTCTGCTCTCTGGTAGGACTCCACAGACTCCCTAGCATGAAAAGCTCAGCTGCAGAAAAGCAGACTGGATAAACGTGGTGGATAAGCGCTGACCTCTCAGTGGATAACATTCTTGCCGTGTTCCCAGGCTCCTTTCTCTGTCCTGCCAGGTACACATGTCCATGACAAGCAAAATAAACTATATGGATAGTCAGAACGTGAGTGGCTAATTCACACCTAATTGCTATGTTTAAAGCTACAACGTTGCTCAGGACATGCAGACCCTGGTTGACTGAAGTCGTGGTTGTGTTTCCCTTTGTCTCAGTTACAGCACATGGTATCTACAGTTAAACAGAAGGCAAGAGATCATGCTATGTTGGCCAGTGTACTTGAAGTTTTATGCCATAAATGTTTCCAGTTGCAACACTGAATGTCTCCCATCCGCTGTCCTCCTAGCTCTTGCAAGTAATCTGGAAGTATCTGCAGTAAAACTGTCCATGCCCAGTGCTGTCCTAAGCCACCTACAGACTTACTGTTGTGAACAAATCTCCAAGGCACAAGGGAATGAGCACACTGGGGAGAGAAATCTTCGTGGGCAAGGGATCCTCTCTTGAAGGTGGTCTGGGGGTGTCTTTCAAAATGTCGTGGAGGAACATAAGTTTTCTGGTTCCAAAAGCTGCACTGGTGTTTTGTATCATTGGTAAAGGCAGATTCATTTTTACCCTAGAGGGTGGGCTTCTATTATTTTAGTTGTAACAGTTCATATGCTGCACAGAGTTTTATTTTTAACATATGTTCCTTGGTATATCAGTCAGAATGAATTACGCTCCTTTAAAAAGTCATTTGACCCAGTACAGGATATTTCTTTTTATGCTAGTTATTTGGAAATGTTAACACTCAAATGATCATGAGTATCCTTTGAAGTGAACACTGGCTTGGAGTTCAGTTGCTGAAACTAGCACCCTGGTTGTTTTTGCTTTAGTCTGTCTGCTTAAAGTCTCTATAACACACAAGTTGATTGTTTTACAGCTTGGAGGTTATCTTTGACATCTAAAGGGGCAAAGTACTTCATTTTCTCCTCTTCCCAGTTGGGGTTTGGAAGCAGAGAAGCTCTCAGTCTTGGGAGTCTCCAAAATTTCCCTATCTGACAAATTGGATTACAGCAATTTTGATTCAAACAACCAGGACAGATTTTTTGGTCTTGTACAGACAGTGAAACATGGAGGAGTCTCTGAAGCACCAATGTTGTAGGTTATTTGCCACACAGTATCACCAGTAGGTTGCACTAGAAGTTGATCTAAGGGAAAAATCTAGTGAGTTTGAGTGCCTCTGTATTAGATTGGCTAACATGAGGCACCAGCAAGGCTGCTGTTTTCAGGCAACACCTTAAGCCCTGGAAATCAGACCTTTTTATGGAGTCTCAAGGCACCTACAGTCATTAGTCACTTTAAAAAAATTCTGACTCTTGTTTGGATAAGGCTTAAAGGATACTGCAAAGTTATTTTCTTTCTTGGTCCCTGCTCTCAGAATAGAATATGCTCCTAAGGAGCTTAATCTTATGGAAAAGCAAGGCCTTTGCTAGGTTGCTGATCATTGCTCAGACAATTCATACAAAGCTTTTCAGGAAGCCAAGAAGGAATTTGACGTCCCCCAAACATTTTTCCCCTTTTGCTAAGAATATTTGCAGATGTTGCTTACATTTGTACAAGAAGAGATAAGACACATAAGGCTCACTATGAAATATACATTAAGGAGCTTGGGGTGTAATTTATTTCCTGAATATATAACACAATATTCCACAAACTACATCCATTATCTCACACTTCAAGATGATGGCAACCTGTGCGCGTCAAAAAGATTCATTAATAAACCTTTATTTGGAATGCAGCAGGGGAGCTGCAAACAGCAGTTTTGTGAATGTATCAGAAAAGCCAACTTTGTGGCAAATACAAGATATGTCCCCAAAATAGCAGCAGTAAAATGCTTCCAGTACACAAATGGTTACATTCCTTAGGATATGCCCAAACTTCTTGAGATAACATGAGGATGCGTCTAAATTTCTGGCAAGTAAGCAGTGTCAGAAAATCACCACAAATCTGTGTCCATGAGGTCCGAAGCCCAAAATAAAACCTGAGGAGGCCATCAAAGAAAGGGGTGACTCCACGTGGTCTGAGATAGGAGGAGGGAATGCAAATTATTCATCTACAGTGAGAGGTTTTAACTTTCTGCTAAAGCTTCTGGAGTTTATTGGTATTGCCAACAACTACTTTAGTTTTTCTGTGACTGTGATGTATTGTGTCCTTGGCAACCGTTAAGGAAAAAGGACTCATGACTCACTTGAAAGCTCTTGTGAAGAGCTCTGTTAGAGGAAGAGATTTTCTACTATGCACTAATGCTGGGATTTTTGGAGGGGAGTTTAACGGAACTGCTTGCCTTCTCCACTTTCTGGGCTTAGTGTGTCTCTGGAGGAAGAAGGTCATTGTACTGATGTGAAAAGAGTCCTGAACTGATGCTGATGTGGCCAGCTTGGCAAAGCCAGAAGTTTAAGATCCTGGTCTAGGATGTGTAATTAATTGCTGGAACTCACTTCCTCAAGTTGTCATAGAAGCAAAATAAACTTCATGATCGAAAACAATTGTATTAGTTGAGATTATATAGAAATTTTAAAAGAGAAATGAGGTCGCAGATGTCAATGAAGTGCTGGTCCTTAAATGGATAAGGAAGAAGCTTTTCATGTGATTGGGTCTCTGTAGAACAGATTTGTTGCACTCAAGTGGTGGCTCTGGTCACCATGGGAAACAAGATGTGAGCAGGATGGTTCACAGAGGCAAACTCTTTCTCCATGTGTTGCACTGTTGTGTTTATATGTAGGCTATACAAGATGTAGTGGTGGTTTGGTTTTGTTGTACAAAACCTTTGTGCAGGACCCAGCTAGCTAACACCAGACCAAAGCCCCAGAAATCTTTAATTTAGCAGTCTCAAAAAAATAGGGTAAATGATTCTCAGGTTTCAAATTTTTGAAACTGCTCTTTGATTGTTAATTGACTTTGGAGGGACTAAAACCAGGCAAACACTCAAAAATTTTGCTGAATAAAGGTCTGAGGAATGTTAAACTACCAGCTGGTTCTAATTTGAATTACTGTCTTAATTAGTCATTCATTTAATTTTGGCACATCTAAAAGG
>VZTQ01001671.1:0-87418 GCA_013400755.1 Pelecanoides urinatrix
GGGCCGGGGCCGGGCCGGCGCCCCGCGGCGCCCCATGGCCTCCCCCGGCAGGGATGCCATTTCCTGGTACCAGAAGAAGGTGAGTGCGGCGCGGCGCGGGCGGGCGGGGGCCCGGCCTTGCCCTCAGCCTCCTCTCCTTCCAGATCGGGGCCTACGACCAGCAGATATGGGAGAAGTCCATCGAGCAGACCGAGATGAAGGTAACGGCGGCGGCCGGGCGCTCCCGCCGCCCTGGCAGCCCGGGCTCGGCTCCCCTCGCAGCTAACGGGCCTTTGTTTTCGGCTTCGTAGGGCTTCAATAACAAGCCTAAGAAGAAGGGTCACATTCAGCCCGATCTGATCGACGTGGATTTAATCAGAGGTGAGCGGTCCCTGGGAGGGATGCTCAGCCGCGAGCACCTCGCCGCTTTGCACCGGGCGGGGGAAGGCGAGCCAGCTCCCTGGCGGGTGGTTTGCCTTGAGCTGTCAGGCGGCTGCCCGGAGCCCGAGGCACTCGGCTGTCCGGCGGCAGCAGCAGCACAGGGCATTGCTGGAGGCCCAGACCTCGCCAGCCCACGCTTGCTCGCGCTGGTGCAAAAGGAGCGTTGAAAACCTGAACGCAGAGGCAGGAGGAGTTGGGGGTGGATCAGCAAAAGCAGCGCTGGGTGGTTGGTGGGAGCAGGCGTGGGTAGGTAGGGGAGGGTCAGCAGCCAGGGTGCTGCGATAAGACGAGGGGCTACTTTTAGGCGCACCTGTTTGAGCTGTGTAGATTGGACGAGTGCCTGAAGTTGGGCTGCTGTCACCCTTCTGAACTGCGGCCTTCTGGCAGGGTTTGGTCTTGGCCAAAGAGGAAGTCACAAGTAAGGAAATTCTTGTAATTCACAATCAATGACTGGGTTGTTTTTCCTTTAATTCCAAGGCTCTACATTTGCCAAAGCCAAGCCTGAAATTCCCTGGACGTCGCTAACTCGGAAAGGAATTGTGAGAGTTGTATTTTTTCCATTATTCAGGCAGTGGTGGATACAGGTTACTTCCCAACGTATTTTTATGTGGCTCCTGGTGCTCTACATTATGCAAGGTAAGGGGTGGTAGCAGCCTGTGCCACAATCCTTTTTCTGCAAGGAATGTGACATCATTTTGTAGTCCGTAATCTAAAGCCTAAGGATCCTGTCTGAAATGTACTTAATGTAGATTTCAAGATGTGTGGCACTAGTATTTGCAGAAATTATAAAACAGAGCAAAAGTAAATAGGTAAGGCAGAAGAACTGGGCTATGCTCTTAATTTTTGCATTTGATACAATTTTCTCCTTTTCAGTCATAGCAGTTGTGTTGTATTTCATGGTGCCTGTTGTGAATGCAAGTGAAGTCGTGGGACCAATGTGCCTTATGTTACTGATGGGAACTGTTCACTGTCAGATAGTGTCCACCCAGATCAACAAACCTGCAGGAAACAACGGGCTCAGCAGGCGGAGGAGGTGAGCAGGGTAATGGGTTCTTTTGTTGGCATCAAAGCGTATGATGGATTGCTCATGGTAGAAGTTAATGGGTAAATATCTTCTCTTCTATTTTTATGTAAATATGTTATTTAATCATGAATGTGAAAATGAGTCTTTTCTGTCTTGCTTGTAATCTTCTCATAACCAAGACAAGTGCTGCAAACTTACCAGGCTACGTTAGGTCTGGTTTCATTGTCAGTTGGGCCTTTTTCTAACATAGCTTTTAAAACCAGTTTCTTTTTGTGGCCAGAGGAGGGCATTCTGCGCAGAAAGGCATCTTCAAGGTTTTGCAAACCGTTCTGGTGTCCTGCTTTGGCATGAGCTGCAGGGAGTTGCTGATGTGTATTGAGAACAGGCAAATGATGACAGAGATGGCTGTGGTGATTCATTGCTGGCAATTTGTTTGTGCATGTGGGAGATGTTACGGTTCATCTACTAGATATTTAACTGTTAGGTGTCTGACTCAGTTTAAACACTGATATTTGAACACAGGATGATGGATGTGGATAGAGTTTTGCCTCCATTAGATTTCTACAGTAAAGATTTTGTCCAGATTTTGTCTGTTGCATCCTTTACTAGTGCTATACTGATGTCCTGTGGGTATATGTATAACTTCTATTAATCCAAATAAAACTTACTTGGATTAATAAAATAATCCAAATAAAATTTATTTTATTTGGAAATAAGCATTCTGTCTGCATGACTTAGGAAAAATAGCATCTAAAAGGCTGTTCAAATCTGATTCAGATCTTTTAAGAAAGACCTAAAAGTAGCTTGCTATGCAAATTTAATTCTCTTTTTAAAAATCAGGAAGTTACGCAAATCTGTGGGTGTCGATGGGAACAGTTGGTCTTCTCCTGACAAAACCAGTAAAGAAGAGCAGTCTGAATCTGCATCCATTCTTAATTTGTTTAGTATGCTTTTCCGAAGGAGGTATGTGATCTTCACTGGGTTTGGTGTATTTGTAATGACAGTGTGAACAATTTGGTATCGGGAAAATGAAGACAGAATGTATACAGTCACTGACATCCCCAAAGTCTGCCAACTAGTGTCTTTTGAACTAAAAGCTCTCTTGGTATTGTAGGAGGCTGATTCCTCATGAATTTTTAGTATGTCCTTATTAGGAGATCATACCGTGTCTCACACTGTAGCTAAAACTGAACGTTAGATGAGTTGCAGCAAGTGGCGGAGCTTATTCTTATTTATCAGATAAGTGATCTTTCTTGAATGTGTATGCTGAAATTATATTATTGTTTTACCTGATTTCCAGAAGCAATTGTGCCTTCTAGTTTAAGTAAGTTGCTTGAATAGTCATCCTACTTTACCATCTTACTTTTTCTAAAAGTAAGTCGAGGAAAAGGAGGATAGATTGGTTGGGGTAGTATTTCATTGTCTTCTGCTGTTTCCTCAGGTGAGTTTCTTGATGAGTTTTCAACTGACAGGTCCTTTCTCTTGATGAGAACTTCTTGTCTTCTGAATTGCTGTTACTTATTTTTTTCAAAATAATAATAAGAAAAAAATTCCCTCTTGGTTTAGAAGTTTTAAGATACTATTAAACTTACAAAAGAACTGTCCAGTGAGATTGAAGCAGATATAAGTCTCTTCAACAGAATCAGGACACAAAGAGCCTGTCAGCAGAAGACAATTATGTATTCCCATGATGTTTTATTCGAAGAGTTTTTCTTTGACATAAAAGCATTTAATTGTATTTTCTCTCATAGGATTAGAAGAGTGAAGTTGGTAGCTGAGAAAGGGACTGAGACAGAAAATGGTGTGAATGCTGTGAATAATGGCATTAGGCACAGACATGCCAGATCTGAATACAGGCTGTTGCACTTCAAAGAGAAAAATAAACTTTCCGATGGGGAAAAGAGCCAGCAGGTACTGGCAGGAAAGATCCATTTGAAGTCGGAACTTTCAGTGTATTCTGTACGTGCCCAAAAGCTTGTTAATACTTAACTGTATGGTTTGATGTAATACAAGATACTCCCTTCTACTCATCTTTGCTTGCATATAGGAAACCTGAAAACCCTTTCTACTTCTCGATTGAACAGTTGACATGATGCTAATGCTTTACTGTCAGGACCTTTTAATCTGTTACAATAGTCAAGTATGTCAAACACAGACAATCCTGGAAAATGTCTCTTTTACCAAAGTGTTTGTTTAGTTGTAGAGACTTCTGATCACAAGATGTTCAGTTAAGGAAGACTGCTGATAATGATTAAAAACAAGTAAATTAGCAATTTTCAAAAGCAGTTCTGTAAAATAATTTGCCTTGCAAACAGCTCCCCATAATATCCTCTTGGGGGGAGGCAGGAAAATAAAGACTGAAACATCCCTTGGGGAGAGAGAAAGACAGAGTTAAAGCATCGTGACCTCTGAAATCTCTATAACATAAAGCTTTGTGGAGTTACTTTTGAGACTCCTGTGGGTCGGTAAGGCGTTAACTCCCACATGAAGAACTTAGATTAGAATCTGTGCGGAACACCGTAGTACTGTGCCATCCCAACTCCTCTATTTCTAGGCATTTGGAGAGGAGCACAGGTGTACGGGGACACATCTCATGATTTTGGGTCTGCTAGCCACCAGCTTGTAGATACATCTGTTCTCCTGGGCTTAAGGTTGCTGGTAAGACATGGCCAAGAGCTGCTGCTGCCTCTTCCTCTTCCTTGCCCCAAATCCAACTCCACCCCACCCAAGATTCCCTCTCATTATCTCTGTGGCAAGGCAAGGGTAAGGGTAGGGAGTTAAAATTTGTGATGTCTCTGTGATGCTAAGTTGGATTCTGTTTCTGCATGTTCTGTGGAGATCACCTGCTGGCTTTCGCAGGTAATGAGATGACCATGTATACCAATGTAGTAGTAGCACTGGCTTTGAACCTTTGGTTTGATGCAATTCAGGTTGGCCTTTTTTCGGTGCCTTAGTCTGGTTTTGACTGCTGTATTTCTAGGACGACTGCACCAACAGAGGTGGCGTTTCTGATGAGCTTTCAAGTGAGGAGGATGCTGAAGCAATAGCACAAAGGATCTTGTTACGCCAGAATGTAGAAGGGGCTTCCAGTGACAATAGCTATGAAGAGAAGAAAAAAAGGCCTCTTGTTTCTTTGAACCAGGCTGTCTCACAGGTACTCACGTTGAATTTATACCATCTTCCACACAATTTTTTGCTATGGATAATGAGCTGGTTTTCCTTTGGTTTTGGCAGGTCAAGCAAGCCCTTAAAGGTGCCAGAGATTCTGATAGTGTCGTGGAATCTGAACTAGAATCCACGTTATATAGTCAGGTATGGTCATAAATTCAAGAGACAAAGCTTTACCGAGCCTGGCCAGTGCGGGACATCCTCCCCATTAGAATAGACCGTTACTAAGTGATAGTGCTTCTGCGTCTCCAGGTATAAGGTGTGACCTCCCTCCCTGCTTGTTTGCAGCTTTGTAAACTTTGTTCACAATTGTGAGTTTACTACTTCGCTTAACAAAAACAAAACAAACAAACAAACAGTTACTCTATTGGCGGCGTAGTATGGTCCAAGCTGCCTCTAGTAGCTCATGTTGAATTGCTACAATTGCTTTTGTGGTTTGGGAGGCAACGCTGTAGCTTTTATGCTAATAAATTTTGATTTTAAAATGAGGAAATAAATCTATTCTGTGATATATACTCTTTCATTTCATTATTTTGTATATCTTCCGCCCTGCCACTCCCCCCATCTGAAAATAAAATAGAAATGAAACATATGAATATCAAATTATAAATATGAAAGTCTATAAGTAAATGTAAAATGTAAATGAAATCTTAAAATAGATTATGCAGAAGCCAGAAAACTTTTGCATTAGAATGAATAAGCCAATTTTTGTTCTGTGAAGTTGGAAAAAGAGGTGGGGAACTAAGGCTATCTGTGTCACTTCCCATGTAGAAATGCTGGTTGCAAAAACTGTCACTGAGTAATGTTGTCTTTAACAGTTTGCATCGGGTGGGTGTGACTGGGAGTTCTCCACTGCCTGGGGAAGCGGGTTTCCCTGATTGCTGGGGGGAGGAGGAGGCGGTTCTGCAAGTTGGGTGTGGGGCTGTGCTGTGTAAATTTTGCTCATCTTCAAAGGACTCGAGGTCCTGCATTAGTGTGGGGTCCCGGAGCTGTAGTGTGACCCGGAGGGACTCGGAAAGCACTCGCCATGACTCCGAGACAGAAGATATGCTTTGGGATGATCTGCTTCACGGGCCAGAGTGTCGCTCATCCTGCACCAGTGACAGCGAGGAAGTGACTGTAAGAGGTACCAGGCGGGATTTGAAGGAAGATGTTTTCCAGCAGGTTTGTTGATTTGTTTCCAGTAGCTGAGAATACTATGAAAGATTCCACATGCGCACACACCCTTTTCCCGCGTCTGCCCAAATAATATGAAAGACACATCTGAATGCTGTTGGTATAATGTGAGCAACCTAATGCAGGATGAGCCCATTCTGTCAACCATGCAAATCACACAGAAGTCTGGAATCATCTAAATAGTATCAGCGATCAACTCCCTCCTCCCCCCGGTATTATCTGGACCACTGCTAATCCCAAAACAAAGTATTTCATCCAAAGACAAATTTGGAATCCCCCTCTCAATCGAAATACTTTCTAAGAAAAAGCATTATTTAATAGCGGGACAGAAATAGATTATATGCCTTTTGCATTCTTTTCTCTTTTATAGAACCATTTATTTTGGCTGCAGAATACAAGTCCAGCATCTGCAAAAGTGAGTGCGCTGATCTGGGAAGGGAATGACTGTAAGAAGGTGGACATGTCTGTGCTGGACATCAGTGGGATTATCATGAGCAGGGTAAGAGGGCTGTAAGGCATTGCAACCTCTCTCCCTCATGCTTTAAAAAACAACCACCAAAAAAACTGCAAATAGCTATACATGCAGATATGATGTGCAGTATAAAACTGGTCCCTCCTTAACCCCAAATACAGTTGTCCCAAATGTTCTTACTTAAAAATTGCATAAGCCAAAATTCAGGAGGTGCTGTTGAAGACTAATGAGTGCCGATTATTGTGGCTGTGTCTCTGCAGTGTGCTGAAGGTAGTGGTTTTATTATTTATTGACTGATTGTTGTTGGTTTTGAACTGAAATGGGTGGAATTATTTTAGGCTATGTCCTTTGAAGCAAAGGGGAACTGAATGCTTGATTGAATTAATGCTGCTACAACAGCATACCTTTTCCTTGATGCAAAAACCCAGGTAATCATCCTATTTTTGTTCCTGCTTGCCAGGTTAATGCCTACCAGCAAGGAGTGGGTTATCAAATGCTGGGAAACATCATCACCATTGGATTAGCATTCCTACCATTCCTCTATAGACTCTTCCGCACAGATAACCTGGAACAGCTGTGCTCCATTTCTCTAAAGGAGCTTTTGCACATCTTTTGTGGAGCACCTGCTAGCACCCCTGTCGTTGTTTTGTCTGCGATCAACTTCCTTGAAAAACTTTGCTTAACCTGGATGTTTTTCTTCATGATGTGTGTTGCTGAGAGAACATACAAACAGGTAGGTTTAAATGTCCTGTTGCCTTTCATGAACCCTGGGGCAGGTGTTCTACCAAAACCGTGCTGCCTATCGCTGACGACACTGGCAAGACAAGCATGTCTCAGCACGCTGAAGTATCAAAGCTGGTAAGATGCCCAAGAAGTTTAGGTAGGGGAGTCTGGTAAGATTCCCATTCCTCAGTCACAAACTTAAACCTGTCAATAGCCTTCCTGCCCCCTGCGCTCACCCTCTCACCTGGCCCCCTGCTCCCAAGGGAAAAATTAACACCTTGAAATGGCACTCTGCATGGAAGTGAATGCTTCAACACGGAGCCGTTTGTGAAGCAGAAAAGGCCTGCTCAGTTGGCCTGTTCTGAGATGGAGCATTAGATGATAGTTGGGTGCATCACGTTCAGCTCCCTCATGACTGTGGGCACTAGCTTTGTCGAAGTGGCTGTAAATGTTGCATGACAGGCAGGCTGGTGTTATTTACTGTTTTAGTGAGAGCTTTGTGGCTAACCTTGCATAGCAGTTCCACCTCTGCCACACACAAGATGAGTAGTTACTTACCTGAGAGCTTGTGCACCAAGGTCCCCGCTAGACTTCCCCAGTGTGCCACAAGGCTTTTTCTGCCAGTTACCACTAAGCAATCCCAAGCAATTTTTTGGTTTGTTTTAGACTGATTCATGTTTGTGTGTGTATGTTTTTGTTTTTAATTTGCAGAGGTTTTTGTTTGCCAAGCTTTTTAGTCACATTACATCTGCTCGGAAAGCCAGGAAATATGAAATTCCTCACTTCAGACTCAAGAAGGTAGAAAACATTAAGATCTGGTTATCCCTTCGTTCCTATCTAAAGGTGGGTTCTGATCCAAGATGGGTGCATTTGATTATTACAGAGGGTGTAACCAAGTTGCTGGGTACATGTACTTCACCGCATTACTGCCTGGCACTCCGGACAGCACTGCTTGAATCATTACACAATTACAGCTCTCTGTGGTGAGCCCTGCATCCAAACTTGAGACCTGACTCTCTCTCTGTGTTTTTGCAGAGGCGAGGCCCCCAGCGATCTGTGGATGTTGTCGTATCGTCAATCTTTTTACTGGCTCTTTCAATTGCTTTTATATGCTGTGCCCAGGTGAGGTTTTAACTTTTTTTTTTTTTTTTAAAAAGAAGTAGGGGGGAAAAACCCCAAACTACTGGAGGCTTTTCTTTTGCCAACCAACTTGAACTGTACTGTTTGTCTCCAAAGTAATACAAAGGGTTTTGTGTTTTTTAAAAGCTTTGTAATGTTTAGTTGGTAGTAGATGTTCATTCTCTATGTTTGCAGAGGAAAGTCTGGGTTTTTATAATCATTAGGAAAATTTCAGGACATAAGCTTTCGTGCACAAAGGAAAGGACTCTGTCTAAGTACCACTAAACCTTCTGTTTAGTAAGCAGTGTTAATGCTGGAGCTGTTCCTTGGTTTCTTTGTTTTTGGCAAGAGATTCATTACAGTGTTTAGGCAAGTTCTTGATACCATGAAGATGCAGTTGTGCTAGCAGTAAGATGGATGATTATGATCAGTGACACTGACTCTCACTGCTGCTTTTCTAAGACAGGTTTCTGGAGGAAGCAATGACAATCCCAGTCCTGCTGTATTAGACCTGATGAGTTCATACTGGGAAAGGCAGAATCAGCTTAGCATGGCTGTGGTGGTCTAAGGCTGCCAGTGGGACAAACACACATGAAAGGAAAGACATTTTATTACCAGTTAATTGGAAAGAGGGAGGAAAGAGAAAGAACAAGCATCCTTGAATCCTTTTCTAAGCAGAAAGAAAAAAATGAAATTCCAAGCTAAAGCTAGATTAGAAACAAGACCTTTTACTTTAACCTAGTTACATGACTGAATTACGCTTCCAGGGAAAAATTGTCAGTAGCTATAGAGCATGGATGTCTGTTCAGAAGAGGAGTAAGGGCAATGCTTTTGCACTTCTCCAAAGAACAGGCATGTTAGTTGTTACTGACATTGGCATATTTTTTTTTTCAATACAGGTTCTTAAGGGTCACAAAACATTTCTGAATGCAGCTTACAACTGGGAGTTCCTAATCTGGGAGGCAGCACTTCTTCTCTTTTTACTACGTCTGGCATCTTTGGGCTCTGAAACCAACAAGAAATACAGTAATATTTCAATCTTACTCACTGAGCAGGTATCTCCATGTAGCTTAGTCTCCCTTTGGCTTTGTGGTGTATTTGGATATAATTATTGCATTTCAAACCAGCTTAAAAAATACTGGAATCAAATTTTAAAATTTAGAAATCAACACTTGTGCTGGACAGAAGGCAATAAAACACTGTACAGCTGGGGAGTGACAAGCTGTTAAACATTTGGACAGACTCATTCTAAAATTCTGACTATTTTTGTCTTTAGGTTAACACGTGTTAGCCAGGTCAATCGGAAAAAGAATGCTATTATCACTGCTAAATTCCTGTCTGTGGATGCATCACTTCTTCAGGAATGACAGTAGACTGCAAAAAATGGCTCTAATTACCCTCAGTTAGAAATTAGTTGGAGGCTAGTGCTGGAATATTAACATCTGGTCTGTAATGTCTGTCTGTCACAGATAAACCTATACCTAAAGATGGAGAAGAAGCCAAACAAGAAGGAACAGCTGTCTCTGGTAAACAATGTTTTGAAACTATCTACAAAGCTGCTGAAGGTAAGCTGCTCTCCCTGAAAGCATACAGTTGCTACATTTCATGGAAACAATGACTAAGGACAATGACTGTGTGTTTTTGCTCTTCCCATTTCTCTTGTGTCTTCATTAGGTAAATTAGTTCTCACAAAGGGAGTTTTTCTGTGCTTCTAGAGACATGGCATAAGATTAACCAATACAAGACACCATGTGGTTAATTAGTGCTGCAAACCTTTGATTAGTAGCGGCTTACTATGATTTAGACAAGCGAGAGGAAGAGGCTGGTACACGAACACAGCATGTCTCCTTACTGCTTGAATCTCATTTTCCTTCAGCAGCTTCGATGCTGAAGCTTGTTGATGGTGGCAGAGTAGATATTTGGAAAAGAAAGCATAGTCCAAGAGCCACATAAATTAGTCTAGACAAATTCTACAGCCTGTTGTGTCAAGCTCTTGTTATGCAGCTAGTGTTGCTATAAAGGAGACTTTTCAGATTCAGCATGGCTGTTAGCAAACATCTTTGAGATGGGAGGCCTGAAATATAGAGTCAGAATTTCTGTACATACATTTAAGTAAGGATACAGAGGCAGTGCATGATTAGCAAAGTCTGCCAGAGAGCAAGTATTAAGCTAAAAGTTAGAAGATAATTCCTTCTGGTATTGACTAACGCTAATGAACTTTTTTTCCCCTTTCACTGCAGGAATTAGATACTCCATTTAGGCTGTATGGACTGACCATGAATCCATTAATCTACAATATAACACGTGTTGTTATACTTTCTGCTGTCTCAGGTGTTATAAGTGATCTTCTAGGATTCAATATCAGAGTAAGTATAACTCCCATACAAATTAACAGGAAACATCTTCTAGGGGTCACTTTTGTACCACTGCCAAGTTCCTCCCACCCAAGCAGAAAGGTCGTGGCTCTGAATCAGGCTCCTCTAATGAAAATCCGGAGAACAGCCCACGCAATCTGAATCTCCATCTCCCTGAGCCAGTCTGGGGCGGGGAGAGGACAGGGCTGACTTAAATTTCAGCCCCGTTCAGGCCTTCGGTGCCTGCTTAAAGCCGTTGGTCAGAACCCCGGGTTCTTTCCCTTTAGAATGAAGACACAGTCCCCCTGTGGCTCACACTTTGAACTCGGAGCTCGCTGAGCAGAGCATTCAACGCAGGATGGGCAAAGGAGACTGAGTTTTATCTGTAGATGAAAAGCATTCAGAACTATGGCTTTCAGACCAGTGCTCACTCTCTGTATCTCTTTTCAGTTATGGAAAATTAAACCGTGAACTGACCAAACATCAGCACTCAGCCCTCTCCACCAGACAGACAGACCAGAGAACCAATACCTCGGGCAAAAAGCAGAAGTGCTCTCAAACTATGGAAATCTGCAATTACAATTTTTTAACAGATCCTCAGTGTATGTATCAGAAGTTCTCCCTCTGCTTTACTGCTCTATAACACACAGAATAAACTGGTCTAATTAGCAAAGTCATCCCATGGCATGGACACACAGCAAAACAGAATTAATGGAGCCAAATACTAGGAGGAAATAGCAGGAGCTGTGTGCACACTGAAAGCCATGCGAGGGCTCCTACTGGAGGGACACCGACAATTGCTACAGGTGCCTTGTTTCTGTAAAATCTGAATCCTGTGCGTGCCAAAGTGAGGAATCAGGCCTCCTGTTTCAGTTAGCATCATCCTTTTCAGAGAGCTCTGGAGCTACACTGAGATTTTCCAATTTCTGCATCCTTCTTCAGAGCTCTTCTCAGACTGGTAATACTTAGATGCGTTTATCTGAATGTGCTGAAGAATATTTCTTTTCTTACAAGCTCAGCGTGCTTGAGGCTTGAACTACTGCAGGATGCACTGAAATTCGGTTCGCAGAAGATGAATCCTGCCTCCATGTTGACAGTTAAGCAACATATCAGATTCATGCTGGTTGGCTTACGTTAGGTCTTCTGCAAATAAGCGATCATTTTTTGAAAACATGAGTTACGTGAGAACAACCTTACAACACAAACTACAAGTAAAGCATTTATCAACTCTAGAGCATTTTGCTGTGTTCGTTCCCTGTAACACCTCAGTTATGCTTAGCCCGGGCTCTCTCCCAAGGGCATCCTGGCCTGTCCTTCTCTGACAACCAGCCTTGCTCTGCGCTCTGAGAGGCTGCTGCAGCTCCGCGCTGCAATAGTGCCTCACACTGCAAACCTGAGGAAGAAATCTGTTGTGAGAATCAGTTCAGCGCAAGAGATGTGTCACGGACTTCCTCACCCAAAAGCAGATTAATGTTTAGAAAGGGCATAGGAGAGAAACAAAATGTTTTAAAGACATCTGTTAAACTTACATTTTCCTTAACTGACTCGAGTATCTTCTACTATATTAGTAATGAAAAAAGCGAAAACTGAGGAACTTATCATCGCTTCATTCTTTCACATAAGGGGTAAGATGGCATATGAATTTTTGGTAGGAAATTGTTTACAGCTATTTTCTGTACAAGGAAAAGTTGTAAGATGTAAAAGGAGATGACAATTTTATATATCAAAATGTACAAATAAACCTACAGTACAAGTATTTCATCATTAACAACTGTTTCTACATGATTTGATGATTTTTATAATACCTTTGGTGAACATTTGTTATTTGAACAGGGAGTCAAGGAAACTTCCAATAATAAATTGCATTTGTTTTCCAGAAGAGTATTATGTTTGTGGGTAAAACCTGGGTCATAGATTTAGCTTTTAAAGTATCACACCACTGAAAGTCAACAAAGAATCTATTTTATACAGGCCATGAACTGGAGTTTCTTTTTAATATCTATATAAAAAATAATGAGCGATTTACAGGTCTCTCTCTAGTCAGAACCTCAGAAGTATGTATAAAGGTGCTGTACAATATAAACATTTACACCCAGTACATCCATACATTGCTTAGCATTCCAAGGCCACATTGCTAAGTCATCCGATACAGTAAGTACAGATACAAGTTCTGTGGAAGGAGAAATCACACACAGGTAAGACACTAAATCAGGTCACATTAACATATAGAAAAAATATAGGAGTAGTTAATGACAGGAAAATAATTTCAGTGGTGCTAATTCATCTTTGTATTAAACGTCTGAATTTGTTACTGTACTCAGTGGTTAGGGCAAGTGCATACGACTCAACATAAAACAATCTCCTGTTAAGAATACATGGTTAATATCTACATAGGCTACTTCAAAGTATTAAGTATTTTCACAGTCATACTCCACAACACGGAGTATTTGTATGTATTGTGCTACACAGCAAATCTCAATGTCAAGCAGCAGAGCACAGTTCAGATCTGCTTTAAAGCCTATTTAATTTTCAAAGTCTTTGTTTAAAAAGCTGTTTGAGTAGTCATCTGTACTTCTAAAGTATTCAACTCAGAACTGATTCACTGTGCTTCATTAAGCTTTAAAAACATCAAATGTTTCAAAGCCAAACAAGGTATTCAACAAGCCAAACTCATTCACTTTCAAATAGCAAATTGTGTTAGTTTGAATTTTAACATGTAAGTAAAGCTTGACCTTTAACACTTCTTTCTCCTTCTGCAAAACTGGACCAATGGCTCCTTTTACCACTTTTCTGCAGTCATTAAAAACCTAACATGTCAGGAAATCATCACTAAAACCAGAAGAAAATAAAAGCCTACAATTTATGCAGTCTGCTGTTCTTACAGCTGTAGGACTGATGTGTCAGTAGATTCCTCTTTTTAAAATATGTCTTATAGCCCAAACAATAGATATTAAGTCTCATGTACCCTGTATATAATCCTATTTAGCACTCTTAGAACAGACCACACATTCAGCATATGGGAGACTTCTAATATATACAGGCAAGAACTTCATTTAAGAAGCGACTATGGCAGTTGGTTCTGTCCTAAAGGTCAGCTGTTACCTCTACAGAGGAAAAAAATCCAGTTCCTAACTAGCATTAAATAATTAAAGATGGGAGTTCAGTATACAGCACCACAATGAGACTGAAAATAAATGTGCACTGATTGCTTACGTTTACAAAGAATGCTAAGGATGACACAGTGCCACAAGTGAAACCAAAGGAATTATGTTATTTAACAGAACCCAGAATTTTCTCTTTTTAGACAGATGTTTGCCAACAGTTGTTATAAGCAGCCTTACGAATCAAGAAAATAAAGCAATTTTGCTGTGTTCATAAAAAGCAAAATTACAAAACATTTGATTATGTCAAATATAATTTTTATCTACACGATTTTGTATTAGGTATAAAAATTTAAGAAAAAACATCAATTGAACAGCATCAGTGGCTCATTTGCTGCCCTAGAATTGATAGAACCAACTCACCCATCTTCTTACTGAACCAGTAAGAACATGTGTATTTCCTTATGTAAACATGCAACATGCTCTTGAGAAAATACCCATTTCAAACAAAACCTTGCCTTTCCTGTGACTGGAATACATATGAGAAGGATTAGATTGACTGGATACAGTAGATAACTTGGCACAAGAACAAGAAGTGAGTCATGATCACATTGGCGATATAGGCGTTAAATAATTTTGTTCAGAA
The DNA here is from genome assembly GCA_013400755.1 of Pelecanoides urinatrix. NCBI lineage: Eukaryota > Metazoa > Chordata > Aves > Procellariiformes > Procellariidae > Pelecanoides > Pelecanoides urinatrix. Next base: position 14,204 of record VZTQ01001671.1, read on the forward strand.
ACTCACAATACTATCTGAGAAAGCCGTAGCAGTGCAACGTTGAGAGCAGCAGAACACCGCCTTCAAAAGGACAAGGGGACAGCAGCTTATGGAAGAGTTTCATTTAAGCAATCCAAAAGGTCCTTCATGCAGCTTAGATAATTTAAGAACGAATCAAATACTTTCTACCCTCTAACCAGTTTCTGAAAAAAATGACAACTTCATGAAAAGAAACAATGCTTTTAAATGACCATTATTAGAAACTTGATTAAAACATGTTCTAAAAAAAAATGTCAGTCAAACCCGTTTTTCAGCCACACCTGCCGTTTGGGTGACTTTACATGCGCTTGGTACCCTCCAAGGTCCAGGAGTTATCGGTGTTTTCTTGACTGGAGAACTATTCTCACATTTGGAAATTCCATCATCTTTGGTTTCATCGGGCAGCTCCATGTGTCTCTCTCTGTGTTGTCTGTTCAGCGTAACAGTTTCCTGTGTTTCTAGCCTTCTTTGTTTCTCCATGGAAAGCAGTGGAATATTGGAAAGACTGGAAGTTTTGAATCTGCTGCAACTTGGCTCTCCAGAGTTTGACGACTTTATTTTCTCGTCTTCAGATGTGTTTCTCCTGGAGTCGCCGAATGGAAGATGATTCTCATAAAATGCTGCATGTTGTCGCTCTGGAGACCACCCTTCCATCTTTCCAGAAGTTTTCTGTGCCGTGTCTTTCCTGGTGACTCCTGTTTTACCATTTCCACCTTTCAATTGCTCAACAGTCGTCTTACCACCACCAGTAGTTCTATCTTGATATCCTTGTAACCTGCCTTCCGTTTCTACGTTTCCTTGCTTACTGAGATGCTTTTGGGGACTGGCAGACCTTCCGTGATTTCCACTGGAATAATCTTTTTTGTTACTATTGTTCATCCCTATTTCTGTGGGTTTACTCTCACTCTTTCTGGAACTGTCAGATTTATGTGAGAGATTGCTGTAGTTTTTTTCAGGATCCCCTTTTTTGGGGCTGTGGAATCCTGTATGAAGGTGTCCCTCAGCAGCCACTAACTTTTCTGGACTTGCAGATCTGTCTCTTCTGGTCCCTAATTCCAAACTACCTTTTGTGATTTCAAACCCAGGGCTGGAGGGACATTCCCATCTGGTCTTTGTTCTCTGGGGAGAAGACAGAGGCTTCATCTCAAACCGGTTTTCAGTTAAAGTGCTTATCTTTTCAGGCACAGTGTTCTTTGCTTGTTCCAGTTTCTCAGACAGCTGAACTCTCATTAAAGCTTCTCCTGGTACTGGTAAATAACACACTTCAGATGGGGAAGCAGAATGTGAAGATGAAGATAATGGTGACTGTTCTTCATATATTACATTTGACGAAGATGGATTATAACTATCCCAATCACCTGGAAGTGAACAGTGAGAGATTTAACTAAATGACTGAAAAAAAAAAATCACTAAGTATTTTAGAAACGTGCATACTACTGAGGTTCCAGGATATTATAGGAAATCTTCAATTTAAAAAAGATTATGTAGTGTATACTCTTAAAGTCTTATTTAGTTAATTTTCTATATTGCATTGTTCTACAACCTACAACAACCATAAGGATGTGATTTGGGAAAAAAATGTGCTTTGAATGCCGGCACGATCTCTGCAGGATTGACATGGTCTTGTATCAGCACAACTTTAGAGCCTACATAGCAAAATTGCAAAATGGAAAGTCCCTGACCTACATTGTTTAATATAAGAAAACTAAACGAACTGAAACTGTTATGCTAAAAGAAAACTGAAAACCATGAAAAGTTGAGGTTATTCATAGCTTTGCACTTTAATAATCGGAAAAGATGAAACACAAGACATGCAGATTTACCAAGTCTTTAAGGAAAAACCAAGAAAAGCACTGAAAGCCCTTAATGTTGCTCAGGTTTCACGTAGGGACACAGGCTGGAAGGAGCCAAACCTGAAGGAGGAAGAGAAAAAGCCCAGAACTACATACCAAAATCACAGAGTACAGCAAGCAAGATTTCAATCAGAAATGTATGATTAACAGCAAGAGAAGAGGCAACAAAACCCTTCCCTTCTCCACAGTTGCTGATCTAATCTAAGTTGCTTAACCCAGCCTCAGGCCTCACTTTTGACAGACGTCTCGAGAGGTTCCTTCAGACTTTTCTATGATTCTGTTTTCTACCTCAGACAGGTAGATTTTTGTGAAAAAGAAGGCCAGGAGTGATTCCAGATAACTACTGCGCTGCCCTCGTGGTGCAGGATAAACACCCTTTATCACTGCTGAAATTATACCAAGCTTAAGTAGTTGCTAGTAAGGCGAGAGCTGGAGGTGCCCTCACACTGCCTCCCTCTCTTCTAGCTTGTAAATGCTGATTTTAAAGAGGACCTCAACAGAAGCTCATCAGAACACAAGGAGGACTGTATTTGACTTTCACCCTTAATGAGAAGGTAATTCAGTGTGAGAGACAGAGGCAGCCAGGAATCTAGCAGGATGGCAGAGGACAGACCTCGCAGTTCACAGATGGGCTGTTTCCGTGCCATGCGCTAATTCACTGACTTTACTGTGCTGTGCAGGTTGGAACAGTAAGATGTTAAGAGCCATCTTCTAGCTCTCTGGAGGAAAGAAATGAAGAAAGTCCCGAGTAGATTTTATCCTTTGAGTGGATGACAGTTGCTGTCTGTAAATGACTGAACACAACAAACTATTTGGTAGTTCAAACTGTGTGTTTTAAAATTTTCAGAGGATAAACTCATGGTTGGTCACTATTACTGAAAAGCTCTTCATCAGAAAAAGTGACCTTACCATTTAAGAAGTTTACCATCAGAATCTTGGTGTCAGCATCAAGGGTTAAAACATTAAAACGTGTACTTGGAGAGAAAGTGTTCTTTGCTTTAAAATACTGCCACAGCCACAAGTCTTTTTGATTCGTAGTTTTGGAGCATTTCCTAAGTCAGACTCAAAACCACCAGTTCTGTGCTCTGTAGCTGAACTCGGAGCTCCTGCAAGCATTTGCTTTTCTGTCCTTCCTTATTTTTTGCCTACAAAGTTGTGCTTTCCTGTTGTAGATGCAGAAGTCACAACTTTAAACAAACAGAATTCATTTTGAGAGTAAAGCTGTCTCTCCCCCTGCTTTCTGAAGTTTTGCCTTTGAAAAACAAAGCATTCCATAATTTAGAAGGCTAAAAACAGGGAAGTAAATTTGTACAGAGATAATATTCTTAACAATATAGGCATTTTGAACTGAGTACTGTATCAGAGAATTTTAGTTTAAATTAAAAGGCAATCAGTGTTGATTATCATATTTGTGTAGGAAAACTTGATTAGCTTGGACAGAGCTGAGAAACTTACTATGATTACAAATGTACAATAATTTCACACTGTGTAATATTCCTAGGTACTTGTCATGTGTTAATTTTACCAAAAATATTCCGTATATTTTAAAACAAATATGAACACCTGCACAGCTGTCAAAAAGGGAACTGCTAAATATTTCAGTGAACAAGCACCAAAGTCTCTTTATCAGACTGTACTGTCTTGGACCCTCAAAACAAAACAGCACTTGAGATGACGTACTGTGATCTGGTATCAAGCCAGTCCCTGGTCTCAGCAGCAGCAAAACTTTATTCCCTCCAGCCTGAATCAGCTCAATGGCTCGTGTGTGAGTGATTCCTTGGGTCGGTTCTCCATTAATTTCAACAATTTGGTCACCAACCTGACGAGAAAATAGCAACCAGGTTAGTCTTTATAAATCTCTGACACTGTAAACTATTTTTTAATTTAGAAAGAAAAAAAATAGAGACAGATGCTTCTATTTTTCCTCTCATGCTAAAATCCACTCAGCAATAGCAACACCATTCCACGGCTGCTGATTAACATGACGCAACGCAACGCTCTGGCGGTTCAGAGCTCAGGTCTTCTGCTCAGCCAGCTCAATAAAAGATCTCAGGTTCCTTAAATGCATCTTCCATTCATTTACAAGTGATGAGACAGATACAGCCATGTGCTTGAATGTATTTTCATTCTGGATCACTGTATGGGGGAAGCTTATAGATGAACCACGTCAAACCTGGCACCATGCCCCTGTGTAAAGTCACGCTAACTAGGTAAGTAACACAGCAACCTCTCTACACTTAATGCAGAGCTGAATGGTATCGTGGCAGAACAGGTTTTATGTAAGGAAAGGATTTTTTTATTCCAGGTAGGAGAGGTCACTGCTCTGCAGTTATCAGTACTAAGGTCTCTGAGGCCAATTAGCAACTTGCAGAGGTATTGGACAGGTAATTACAGCTCACACTACCTTTGCAGGCTGCTGGAAAGGGGTTGGAATAGCAGCCCCACAAAAAGGGTCATGAAACCTATTTCGCAATACATGGATGAGCCAACGGATGTCACTAGCGCATAAAATCAGCAATTTAAAGAGACTGTCTGGGTTTTGTTAAATAAACTGTCTCTGCCAAAAGAGGTCACTGGTCGGTTACTCATCCGACAGGACAGGACGCTCCACACCGCACGACGTGCCTCCCGTCATGCTCAGCTGCCATTAACTGGGTGAGAAATTCCTCTTCACTGTTCTAAAGTATAGCAAGAAAACAACACCGTTTTCCAGCTGAGGAGGGAGAAACTGAATGACGTGAAAACTGTGAATAACCTCACCCTGGGCGAGCGCAGCCCCTCTGCGCTCCGAGCTGCGGGGGCCACCCGGCACAGCGCTCCTGCCCTGCTCCTCCACAGCCACGGGCTGCGGAGTGCTCGCCTTCCCACGGGACGCGACCGCCCACGCCGCAGCAAACGCAGCCCCTGCACAGCGAGGTGCGAGGTGCCAAGTGCCGGGAGGGGGATTTGCGCAAGGACCCGCAGTCCAGAGCGAGAGCTGACACAGGGAGCTGCAGCGCTTTCAGCAACACCTTGTGCTCAGGGTCCCCCACCACCCCGTGCCTCGGCACAGGGCGTCTACGCGAAGCACAGTACAGTCAGCTGGGAACCCTTTGGTTTTGCTTGCCCAGAAAGCAAAGCCTTGGAGCTTAATGTAATACCACTTGAAGCAGCAATACAAGAGAAAAGATTAGTACTAAATACTACAAAATCATGTAGTCTCTCAAGCATGAGGGAAAAAAGCTAATTACTGTAAAGAATTAGGATAATAGAAGTTAACAATACTTAGAATTTCACATCCAATTAAGCCCTACAGTAGCCCCAGCAAGTATTTCTGTCAGCGCTATTCTACAAACTCTAGTACAAACGGAGGCAGAGCCTTGCGCCCGTGGCCACACGTGCAGTGAGCACCGGGACTGCACGTGGGACGGCACCTCACGGGCACCTGGCTCAGCTTCATGCTCCAACCTCTGAAAATTCAGCCGTGTGCAGCAGTCACAGATTCTCACGTACCATTGTTCTTTGCTATTGTACCCATATGTTTTGCTTTTACTACAATATTTGAAAGTGAATTCCTTAAACAAACATAAGAATTAACATAATCTTTGAAAAAAGTTAGGCTTTTATCTTCTAACACTGCACAGAACAGCAATAGCACAATGTACACACAAACATTCCTTACAAATTCACTGACTTGGACAGTGGTTCTCCTTTCAGCTTTCTGCTCCACTGCGCAATTTCTTGTCTGGGCTCCTAAAGTATCCCGAGTAGCTGCTGCTGACGCCCTGGGACATGTACGTTACTGTAACCCAAGCATGGACGAACAGTTCACTTTGGATGGCCAGAGCTGTTCATATCTTTCTCCTTTAAAAGCCTACCGCCACAGCCCTTGCTGTCACTGCACAGCAACAGCTGGAAGAAGGGCAGCTGTCCCCATGCTGTTCTGCCTGCTGGGACCCTGCGCTCAGGGAAGAACAAAGTCTGTTGCCACTGTAGGTGAATTAATGTATCAAAAGGCCAACTCGATCAACAAATTGATTAGAGAAGACAAACTCACATGTACTCTCCCATCTTTGACAGCTGGCCCATCTTCAGCAAGTCGAAGGATGAATAAGCCCATGTTGTATTCCTTTCCTCCTCGAAGACTGAATCCAAACCCTCGAGGGCCCCTTTCCAACTCTACTGGGAAACAGCCAGGATTCTGTGCAGAAGTCAGACAAAAAAAGAGATGAGGATCTATAGGCAGACTTAAACATTTGTTTTTCTGCAAAAACACTTCATGCATTTCTACACTTTGAGAAACATGCAATCCACAATTTAAACTGAACACATGACAACTCATGTGTGATTAGGTGTAATGGTTTCATTCTCAGTCTAAACATATAGAACAGTTTTCCTTTTAAGTTTTAGATATGCATGAAAATGAAGAAATTTTGCCAAAGGGTCTGTAGTAGCCCTATTGCAAGCATTTTCTGTTTCTTTTGTAATTATAATGAGTATTCAACTATACTAAGGAGACAATCAAATTTAAAACATTAGCAAAAACATTCTGTGAATCACATTAGTGCATTTTTATATGCAACTTTTCTACCCACGTCTGACAGGCAAATGTTTTCTTGTTCTGCTTTTGAATACTCTGTGGCAATGCCACCGTAGTGTCTCGACGAACGGGTATTTTGCATGTCTGGATGCAAAATGGTTTTTTGGATGGTTACCTGTATCTGGGAATGACGGCTACCAATAACTGAAGCAACGCCAGCATCGGATTGTGTCAAGTGCTTATGCTCGGGCCAGGAAAGCCTGTAACTGTTTGAAACTTCTTTTCCAGCTTCACCTTCTGTAGCTCCCCTACACAGAGGTAAAAGGATGTGGATGTTACCTTCGCATTAACAATCCCTCTGGTCAAGCTTTTCTAGCCGTTCTCAGCAACTTTTGCCAGAAGCAAAAGCTCTGTACCTGTCTGCGCCAGAAGGGCTGATCTGTGCCGATCCCAGCGGTCGGTGCTGCGGAGCTGGACTCTGCCTGGCGGAGTTTGTTCCCGACGGAGGACCACGGTGTTCTAATAAATGCAAACAAAACTGACAGTCAGAGAGAACTTCCCAAATATAACGCTAGGCACACTCACCAGGAGACCACAGTGACCATCAGCGCTGTGTCTGCTGTGCCTAAGGATGCTACTGCCACAGCATCTCAGCTTGAGCTGAGCTCACCGCAGGCACGAGGCAAAGAGGATTTTCCAAGGTCTCACGCCATAAGCCAGGAACCCAAGTGCAGTTCATTGGTTCCATGGAATAAAATCCTAGGAATTTTATTCTTACCTACGCTGCTTTTCCTCAGAAAAACAACACAATTTTAACCAAACCAGATGTGAACAGAAGGGTTTTAGACTGTCTGCAAGTTGATAAAGACCAGAAGGGATTAGGGCTAGTCAGATCCATGAGGTTGGCTCGGCTATTCAATATAGTAAAATTTTGTAGGAGACGAAGAATAATGTTCATTTGAGAACATATCCCTTTTTAAAGGTAAGAGGAGAATGAGGATCTGTGGGGGCAATGAACCTTCACCCTGTAGGTGAAGACCCTAACGATGGAGGGAAACTGTAAACTCATTTAAAGCATTGCTACAGGCCAGCTATAGGAAAGGTTACGAACTGGTCCCACAATCACATTGGAGGGACTATTTCACTGACAAGGTTATCAACGAGAATTTTAAAATGTTTTGCTTTGTCCCAAATGCTAAGTAAAAATTAAAGTATAATGACGTTTTAATAAAATCTTTTAGAATAGTTTACGATGATTTTCCCTTCCATACAGCGATTGTGCACTTTGCAATAAATCCAGTGCATTTATGAAAAAAACATGTTTCAGGATACAAAATGTCTCTGAAGAGTAATAAACCATAGTCTATGCAAAAAGCTGCCTCTTAGCTAGATCCTGAAATGGCAAGTGGCGGCCCAAGATGAACTTATGTACGGAATTATAAACTAATAAACTCCTTTTCCTTACAAGGGTTTAAAAAAAAAAAAAGTCCCAAGCACCCAAACCAGAGATGTTCCAGTCCTCTGTTAGGTGGATCACATTACTGCATTTCTCAGTTAAGAACAAACAAAACCCAGTAAAATATACTGGGTCAATATGACCATATATATATGGTCAAAATATACTGTTCAAGCATCTTAAGAGAAGGAAAACATAATGCGTATTATTAGAGTGAATTTCTCAGGTATGCAAGACCTCTCAAGTCCTTCACAGGACTGCTTGGTGCTATTACTATGACATGCCTTAAAGAGGTTTTTCTCTAGAGACAAAATGTCAACTTTTACTCCTGGTTTATACTCAGTTTTAATTTAGAAGCACTGGCAAAAAAAATGCCATCTGTCTGTACAAATTCTCCAGTCCTCTTTTCAGCCTGCTCTCTTGTGTTTCCAGCTAGTACATGACAAAAGCTGACAGGCTCCTGCTTTTGTGAAAAATGTTAAAGAATGTCTTCTGGCGCATGGAGTGGAATTCATTTATTCATATGAAAAGCAAAGATCACAAATCTGTGAAAGCTAGGAGGGAGAGGGAAGGGGTACAAGGCAGTATTTTCATTGTCAGTCTCAGAGGACAGCACTGAAGATGATGCACTGGGGAGCAGCAAACTCTATTAGGTTTATCCTTTGTGATGCTGAACAGCTTCTGGCAAAATAGGCATTTTCTCTTTGGAGCTGTATCCTGCATCTTCCTCGGTGTTAACCACTGTCTTGTAAACCACCTCTGTGAAGCTCAGCTCCCTCCCCGCAGCCCTGTGGGGAAAACGCCTGAAGCCCCGACTAATTCACATCCACTCTGGCTTTCTCCAGGAGTCTGCTCTACCGAGTCTGCTGTGAGCTAAACTGTATTTCTCCAGCTAAATCAAGGAGAATTTTAAGTTTTTAATTTATTTAATTAATTTTTTAATTTCCACAAAAATATTCCCATTTCTGTGGAACAGGTTCTGCTTCTCTCTCCTTCATTGTCACAAATTCTTTACATCTGAAACTCCGCTCCTCTAAGCCACACATTTTTTCTGACTGGTCTCTTCAGTCTAGTTTTATCATCCGTTACTGACTTTTCCCCCCACCCCCTCTTTGTTGATTCTCCTCAGGTTCTTGTTTTATCTCTACATTTTGGCTCCAAATCTGTAATTGAGGAAGTGGGAAAAGCTAAGTTCTTACACAGAGTCCAGGTCAGGTCATATATAAATAAGGGACAATAATGTTATATTCAGAAAGCTTACTTTGAAAACAAAGCTGATTAATAGCCCTGGAGAAACAGATCTAATGCAACCAACTCAAACTTGAGTTGCATTATAAACATTGCCCTGGGCAACTGCTTTGACATGTGTCCCTTCAAACCGGAATGAATTGGATTTGATAAAAATGAAAATCTTAATAGAAAAATAACAATTTATAGAAGTCTCTCTGCTTCAGGCATTAACAAGAAGGAAAACTAAGTCTTTGAAATTCTGTATCACAGGCTGAAATAGCATGTTAAATATTTGCAATGAATGTGAATTAGAGAATCACCTGTTGGCTTTATTCACATTCTGACTTCAGGTATTTATTATTTAGAAGGTGAAGAAAGCCAACTTTCTGGCAAAATAATGATAGTGAGTTTAATTAAACCCACAAGCAGCAATCCAGAAAAATGCAGTGGTAAGCAGGGTTGGAAAACAGCTTTTTTCTTCAAATGATTGGATTTTACATATTTATAGTGAACTGTTTGTGTAGGAACATCACCATATCGAAGGCAGCATTGCACGGGAGCTTTCATTAAAAACATGGTCTCTAAAGATGGGATTTGCAGTCACAGATACTCACTTTGCTGCTTAGATGGCACGGCAGTTTCGTGTGAAGAATTTGCTAGCAGCCTGTGAGGAGCTGCAAGAAAACCCCGAGTAAGGTTTTCATGGTGGGATGTGACCATTTTTGAAAGCGCAGCTTTGGCAGAGAGAAGAACTACAGGATGTTTCTGTTGCATCCCAGGGATGCAGCATTAGGCAATTTGTGTATTTTAACATGGCAGGAAGGAAAAACTAAATGTGCCTAAATGGAGAGGATCTGGAAAGCAGGTGTCCCTGCAGCCTGTCCCCTAGCTCTGCCTGGCAGAGCCGCTCCAGAGCATCCCAGGAGCACCTCCCTCTCTCCCCTGGATCAAAGCTCTTGCAGCCACTGCAGCAGCAGGAGACGGGCACTGTCCAGGGGCGAGATTTTCTCTGTTGTCCCGTCAGTCTGCTGTAGCTCTCCCAGGAGAGGTCATTTCTTCTTGGTTGAAGAATACAAGGTCTGGACGGGACATGTTTCCATGGGAGCAGCCGTCTCTCTCTCTCATGTGAGAAACCATGAGAATTTCTCTTACAAACATTAACAATACAGTGTAGGGTATCTTATTTTTCAATACAACCACCTCAGCAGCTGTCTCTCTCTGTCCCACCTGCCTTCAGCTCTTCTGGAGCAAACAGATGAGCTTCACTTTTTTCTTTAATTTCCAAACATCTTAAAATACTCCACTTTAAGTGAATTAACTTCAGAAGTCACAAACATTAGACTTTGGCAGTGTGGCAGGGCCCAGCACCCTCCTTACCTTCCTCAGCCACGACAGTCAGAGTCACCACGTTGCCCGCGTCCTTGATTAGCTGCACTATGCTGTCATGCGAGAGCTCAACGATGGATTGACCGTTCACCGCCGAGATGCGGTCTCCCACCTTCAGCTTCCCGCACTGGTCAGCTGGGCTCCCATCTATAACTCGCCCGATCTTGTGAGGAATCACTAGGAAATCAAGAACAGGCACAGCAACACGATTAATATTCATGTCCGATAAGCATCACACAGACCGAGAATTGCCAGAGTCATCCCAGAGACGGCTCCTGCTCTGCAGGGCGGCACTGCTAGCACAAGAAAGGCCTGCGGATAATGAAGAAAGCTTCACTCAGTAGAGCGAATGGAAACGCCAACGCCTGGCAGCACGGCCTTGTCACACAGAAGGTGTTGTGCCTGAAGGAAAACACGGGAAGGAAATGGGTCACATCTGCGAAGGGATGAATAAGACCATGTGTCCCAGGAGCGCTCTGAAGCAGTTTGTTTTGCCACTCATGATGTATTGTTTTCCATCTCATGCATAGACCCTGGAGTACTGTGTGGACTCAGAGACAGTTATGGACATCCAGTTTAACAATCATTAGAAATCTGGATGCACAGGTTAACTCTTCCTCCTTGTAACCAAAAATTAAGCTTTAAATATACTTCAAAAGGAAATCAAGCTTTTCCTGCCAAAGACTAACTTAGTAACCTGGTGAACACCTCAGCAGTGACCCTCAGCGCACCCAGGTAGCACAGCAAGGTGTGCTAGATCAGCTCTGCACAGACCCGATCCCTATTCCGAGATGAACTTGCACCTGTAATAATTGGCTTGAATTTTAGCTAGTTCTCCTGGCTTGGTTTCCTCAGTTCATCCCATCGTGACATACTGCTCTGTATAGAGACTCCTCTAGAAGCCAAAGCAATGGGGCCAGAAAAGGCAGAACAGGGAAAAGAGGGAATTTTACGGTAAGTAGGAGGAAAAAAGACTGCTTTTAGTTACTTTCCCAGAGGTGAACACAGATGCAGGAACGAGCAGAACTAAAAGGCACAAGGAGGGAGGGATGCTCCCCTCCAGCACGGTGCTTCCTCCGGCATCTCTCCCGCGGCAGAGCACCCCGCGCCCTCCCCGCCAAGAGCTGCGCCGCTGCTGGGGGAGAGATCTTGTTTTACGGTTCGCTGACCCGAAGATGGCACCCGGTAGCCAGCGCGATGCCATTGTGACGGGAGGAGCCTACCAAAACCTGGGGCAAACGAGCGGCTCCTTGAGCTGCCTGCGTGCTGACGTGGCCCCGACAGAGCAGATTTGCGTTACATCAAAGCACATCTGTCAGCATGCTTTCCCACGCGCCTAAAACAGCCTTTCATTCATCTGGATGCCTGAAAGCATAGCAAATTGACTCCTGTCCTTCCCAAATCCCTCATCAGGGCGCTTCTGCGCAGAAACCGCTGCACTGCTCCTTTGTAACTCATTTCCAAACACCGCTCCAGACTGACCTCCACATGTTTCATAAATGCTCTTCCCAGTACTTCATGTAAAAGCCTGTTTGCATCTCCAAAGCCTGAAGTGGGTTTGATGGATATCTGTTTTCTGTAGTTGCTGCTCTCCCAAACATGCTTTTCTCGGAGGGATCGATTGGAGGGGTGAGGAACATTATGCGCCTGTCAGGATTATCAGCTGGCTTTTCAAAACCACGACAGCACATCTGAAACACTCTCACAGTGTCATCAGCCAGCCAAGATTAAAAAGCCATCAAGGATTGTTTTAATAAGCTAGCACACGCAGAAGTTACTGTGAAGGAACAGACATCAATGCCTTCTAGCATTTACCATGAGTTTAAATTTTAATTACACTTCCCTTAATAGACTGTTTTTTAAAGTATTATATAAAACTGAGAGCCAACTCTGAAGAGTAAAGCACTGCAGGGTTGCAGACTCAATTGATGATTACTTGTTTTAAAATATCCTGGCTTTAGAAGAACATAGTAGCTTCATGTTAAACGGTGGCACAGAAAAGTTCTGCACAGCACAGCCTGTGGATGCACCAGAGTCTCTTTTTTGCTGTGTGTTAGAAACAGCCCGGATCACAGGGCTTGTGTTTCCAGCACTAGAATTGGTTTCAGTTGTCTTCTACCTTCAGTTTTAATATCAAATAAACAGTGATTTGCAGCAGATCCTCAGACAAAAATTTCGTCTGTAGTAAAGTTATATTATAACAGAATACCAATATATTATAGAATAATTTTGTTTATAGTATTTTTTCCTAATATCCGACTGACCAGACAACATACCGTCAACCCACGGCCACTCTGATGTGGGACACAATCATCTGCGCAGCATCACGCGCCTGAGGGCGACAGCTCGCCCTGCCGCTGCCGCTGGAACCCGCCGCAGCGGGCAGCTCTGCACGCGGAGCACTTGCCGCCGCACCGTCCCACCGCCCCCAGCGCGGCTGGCTTCAACGTTCTTGAAAAGCTATCGTCTGAGCCAAGACTGCATCGCACTCTAAATATACATCATATGAATTCAGCACAATGTTATTTAGAAACAGTTTTTTTCTGTGCTCCTGCTGGTTTTTTATTGTGCAGTAAAATGAAGTGGAAAAACAGAAAAAAGTGTCTGAGGCTCAATAAAAAAGACACACTTTCAAGCCATCTTTATGTCTGTCTGGAACCAGCTGAGGAAGTTTCAGAAGGGTGATTTACACTAAGGAACTAAAGGAACCAAATAAGGATTTCAGGAGTTAACTGTACCTTAATGTCAGTGAATTGAATTCGTTTGTGGGGGAACACACTGATCTGGCTTGTATTTCGAGGGCCACACAGATAACCCAAACCTGATGGCCAAAGGGAATGAATCTCAGAAAGATGATCCTACTCGCCACCTCACGCAAAACATCCAGTAGCCTCTACCTGGCACTGCTAGGTAAGTAGCAGCCATCACACGAGGAATACAAAGGCACTTGATTACACTGAGCAGACCTTCTCCTGTGCAGGGGGTCATGGATCCTTCCATTAATTGAGCTGGACTTCAGGGCTTCTGGCAAGCAGCTTCTCTCATTCACTTCGCTCACAATATTTCTTTTTATTTTTGCTTTTAACTTTGGTTATTTTGCTGTTTATCTTTACAGCTATGCCTGAAGCCATGTCCATATATCAGAACTATAATACCAGAGCATGCTACTTTTTCATTTTGATGATCTTTCTAGACAAACACCCTATCTGTCTGACAGTAACAACTTCATCGCTTTCTTCCAAGTACTGCAGTCTCTACTTTCTCAAATTCCCAAAATAAGAAATTCTACCTGATTAGGTAATATAAAGCCAAGGTTGAAACTATATTTCCATTAAAATGCCTATGAATGAATGCAGTGTGAGAATCCGCATCACCACCACAGCCTGACAACTATCCGCGTCCTGAAGACTGCCCCGTGACAAGCGCAGGCTCCTGTGCACGGGCTGGTTGCATGTGAGATGCTTTCCCCCTGCTCCCTACTTACATCACAGTTGGGTGAAAAAGAGCATAAACGTGAAGCAAGACAGACCAAGCTGTCTTGGGTTGGGCTGTGAAATAGTGTGAGTGAAAGACGACTGTATCTACGTCGAGCACTGTGTAGGTAACACCAGCACCTCAAAGAAAGAGAAATCCCCGAAGAAGCCGCAGCCCTGCTCACGCCTGCTAACGCCAGCAGCAGCTTTGGCACAAGCACCAGGCAGGGAGGCTGGGCAGTGGCAACGCCGCCAGAACACGGCACTTACCACCAGGAGGAGGTTTGTTCTTTGAGGTGAGGATGACAAAGCCAAATCCCTCGTTCTCCTTCCGCTGCAGACGGACATCATAGACCTCTGGGGACTGCTGGTTTGCAAACTCTGCCCGATTCAGTCGGGGAGAGCCATTTTGCATCAGGACAGGCTGCGGCTCCTCCTCCTCCGGTTGCTTCTCCCCTTGCAGGTTAACAGACAAACAACAAATAAGGAAAAAACAATACTGCTGTTTTACAAAGCAACTACAGCAAAATGGTACATCTCAGTATCAGTGCCAGCATGAGGAAACACTGTCTGCCTGGGAAAGTAAGGGGTGAGTTTATTATCAATACAGTTTGGATCAAACAGAAATCAGATGCAGGATAAAGCATTCGAAGGCCCAGACTGATACACAGGTGTGCACAGTTATGCAAGGAAAGCCTGCTGCACACTGGTTGCACACAGCCGAACAGACTTGGCAGTGTGTACACAGACTTTGTCAGAGTGATCTGATGCCTTTTTATAGTAAAAAACAACATCGTGGCTTTTTTGCATGCTACAAGTACAAGATCTACGGCAGAGATCCAGCTACAAACTACAACTATTGCTATCTTAAGTGAGGAACAACTGTTTACTTGGAAGAAAGAAAACATTTTTTAAAAGGCAGTTTGAAGACTGAAGCCAGGCCTTCGTTTAGGAAACCTACAAAGTTTTGGTCCTGAAGTAGTCTATCAGAAGGCATCTTAAAGAAATTGAGAATTGATCTTAAAAATACTTTTTCCTTTTACTTGTACATACTCAGAATTAATGGTTGAATAATGCAATGGAAAAGCAATACTGCTTGCTAATCAGAACAGGGGACTGTTATCAGTTCTCCTGAACCCCATCCCAGCTCTGTCATTCACATGATGAGTCAAGGACAACAATCTTCTGCACGCTGCCGATCTGGACACTGATCTAAAACTGCAGAATCACAAGATGATGCTCTGAATCATCTCTGGTTTGAATGCACTTATTCTTGCTACACATTGATACCAAAAGACTTGAGAATACAGCATGTTGTACAGAAAAGAGACTGTGTTATTACTTGATTTGCATAGTATTAGTGGCTGTTCTACTTAGTATCTGCAAAAAGGGTTGAAGAAAACACCACTGCCATCATAATTTTCAGAGCCTTACCTGTGCGAGCAGCGCAAACTAGCAAGCTCCAAAGCATCAGCTTATTAAATTATGCTTTTCTCCACTTACTCAGAATTATAGCTGACCCTCCTGAATCTCAGGCTGCTCATCTCTAGTGCAATAATTCATAAGTTTCAGAGTAGCTTTAGTCGATCTAATTACAAATACGTAGGTGTTCCTTTAGCCAGATCAGTGTCCTGCAGTACCCTGTCCGGACAGACAGACACATACCACCAAAGAAGATCTTCCTCCGGACTGTGAGCAGCACCTGACCGTTCCGTGCAGCACTGGTCATTAGGTCCAAAACTTGTTTGTGTGACTTCCCTTTAACAGGGACTCCATCAATACACATCAGCTCATCTGCAGCTCGAAGCCTGCCGTCTTTTTCTGCTGCTCCCAATGGGATTATGGCTCCAATATAAATCTGTCAGCAGAACAGAGTCAGGGGGTTTGAACTCATCAGAACACATAATGGTTGGAATCCAGGTGAACTCAGACAGATGAGGGCTTTTGGGAAGGTATTTTTAAAGATTATCTGACTGTCCAATTCTAGCAGAAACACAGCCAGTCAGTGTACTTTGCATAGGCTGACTCAGTGGATACAATTTGGGGGCTCAAAGCATTCAGTAAATACACAACGTTTGGGGGGATTTTTAGTTCTCATTTCCATGAATTTTGGAAGCATCACTACCTCCTAAGCATATTTGTCAGTTTGTTAAAAAGCCCAACTTTTGACAAAAGTATACACTGCGTACTTACTACGTATGTATGATTTCTCAGACATTGAAATGAAAGCCTCTGTCATCTATTCCACTTTATTTTTTTACCAAGACTAGGCCAGACTGACTGGGGAAGAAATAAAAGCTTTCAAAAGAACTCAAATTACTGCTGAAAAGTAGACAGTTCCGTGCTTGAATGTTTTTCAGTGCACAGCTTTTGGTGATTAGATAATGAATTCAAACAGCTGCACTCCCCTTATCAATTTTGTCTACCCCCACCTCATAAAGTGTTACTAAATATAATACAGATAAGAACATCACACACTATTTCATATGCTAGAATTGCATTCAGGTTAAATGAAAGATTAAGAATAATTATGGCCAGTAGTTGTTGGCGAGTTAAGCAATGGGGGGTAGGTCATCTGCACACAGCATTCATGACATTAGCTTGACACTTACCAACAGCTATGGCTGTTATGGAAACAAAACACCATAAATGCCATAAAGTGCAACAGAAGTAAGATTGTTTTGTTTTGCTTTTCCTTTTCTTTAAATGCATGTTAGGGGCAAAAAAAGGGCTAGCACTGGATCACAGCTGTGAATGGAAAAAAAAGTATTCCTTAACTGTGATCAAAAAGCAATCTATGAGTATCTTACTCCAAAAGGTTTTCCTCTTAACTCGGCAGCGGAAGGAACAGCGCCTGACATACAGCACAAGTCTTAGCACTTCTTCCCAGGGAAAGATTTTTGCCTTTTTGGAAATAGAGGGGAGTCTCCTAAAGCCTGCCGGCAGAGGAACAGACTACCCAGGGGTTTCTGCACTGGCATCTGCCCCTCTGCCTCCAACTCCGCCATTCCTTGGCAACTACCTCTCGAGTGGAGAGTCATCCAAGTCCAACTGCAACAGCTCTGCAGGCTGAGGCCAGGAAACACGACTACACTGACGACTTAAAATAACTGAACTCTAGTCACTGACCAGGTTAGAGCAAACCAGGCTCTAACTGGTATTCTTCCTCCCGAGCAAACATCGGAGCTACATTTTGATGCCAGTTACAATGCAAAACACCACCAACGTTTGCAGAAGGAAGCCAGTTCTGATAGGTTCTGCTTCAAGGCTTTCATGAAAATCCTGAAGTATCACATCTTGTATTTTCTGACATGAGAGGGAAAAACACAAGGCAAATAAAAGCCTGAAAGAGTGCACTGGAAAGGGTGTGCTTGTGTCCTTGAGACGAATCCACCAGAAACCACACTGACTGACAGAACAAAACGTATTTTTGAAAATTTGGTGGGAGAGGTGGGGGAAAAGGGGTGCAACACAATCCCACATCTTGCCTCGTTTCATTCACCCTGGGTGCATTCAAAAGAATGGTCTGATGGAGTTTTTGCAGGGTAAGCAGCAGCTTCCTTTCGCCCATCTCCTCCCAGGGATGTGCCGACGTGCAAGGCACATGGAGCATCACCAGAGCACGTTTTGTGCCAAGACCACCATTGGGATCAGCTGGAAACAGGCAAAGGCTGAGCACCAGTGCTGCCCTTTTGAACACTCCCGAGACACAGCAACAACTACAGAAACACCATCAGTATTATCAGCCTGACAGAGAAAACTGCTGCCAAAGGCAGACTCTAGGTAGCAGAAAGGGCACGGGAGCCTTGCAGATTAAAGTCAGCCATGAAAAGGAAAAAGAGAAAGGTAATCTGAATCAATTCTTGATCTTTAAAAGGCAGTTACTGAATTGATCTATTTTGCAATCATTGAACTGCTTAGATCGAGAGGGAAATGAGGATGACAGAGTAGGAGTCATTCTAACAGTAATACTGTAAGATAATATGTATGCAACTGTAAATTGTTTCACTTACAGGCTGATCTGGTCCATCCCCTCCAAGCACCCGGAAACCAAAGCCTGACTCTTGTTTTCGCAGGAAAACATCCAAATCTCTTGTGTTTGGAGCTAAGACAAAGCAATATTTCAAAACATGTAAGGAGCTATCTTTGATTATTGAAAGATCATGCTTTTGTAGTGCATTCTGACTCTTCTTATCGACAGAACACAGTAACCAGAAATACAGTAAATAATTCAAACAGTGAAATCTTCAGTGTCGTTCTCTTTCCATATTGGAAAAATAAATTTTCAAGAAAAGGCTGAATAAGGAAAGGATAGATTGATGAATGCCAAAGGAGAAATCACTGCTCCATTCGTATGGTGGGCCAGGATAAAATCCGGTCTGTCACACAACTTAGAGCCACCTTCTATAAACTCTGAAATGGTCAGGTCTACTTCAGAACTAGATCACCCTTAAGACCATTTCTATAACTAACTGTTTTATCGTAAATATGGTTGCAGCATATTATACATTTTTTTTAAAAAGGAGTTCCACAGTTTTCTAATTTCGGTGTGAATTACACATTTCTTGAAATGTTTTATCTAAAGGAGGTTAGTAAACTCAATACGAAAGTCTCAGTAGTTTTACCACACATGACAAAGAAAAAACTCCTTCATAACTGAGTATTTCCAAGTTGAAGTTGATACACTCACGTTTGTCTTCATATATAGACTTAGACTTCAGATAGACTTCCGAAGGGTCTAGTTTAGGAGAGCCTGGTCGTACAGCAGTGGGTGGAAACGGCATCGGCTGCGGGATGGGATCGCCGACAGCTTCCAAACTACCTGAACTGTCCTGCTTGTCCTTCTGAAACAGACCCCACCCCACAAAATCCATATTAAATCAAAAGCATAACTGAATTTGTGTCTGTGTGCACGCAAAGACAATAAGCATCAGGCAGAGGTGAAATGCAGGGCAAAACAAGGGAATAGGGAAATAATATTACAACTCAACGTAGCTTTTCCAATGTATGTGTCCGATTGGACTACTGAAGCCTTCCTCACAGGCCACAGGTTTCCACTGACAACTGGGCTTAGCAAGGGGGTTTGAAGTGACTGATGCTCAGAGATGAGTAAAGCTAGCCAGCTCCCGGTGGTTACCGACACCCGGGGTGAAGCAGGGCGTACAGGACCGGTCACGTTCAGAAAGGAGACCGATTCCTCGGCAGGGGCCTGCCAGGCTCCGGACCGCGGTCCACCGCTGCGGGCGCGAGCTGCCCCGCGGGCACGGCCTCCTGCCCACTGCCAAACCACGTCCAAAGGAGAGCACCTGAGGTGTGCCAACATCAGGCTGTTTGCTGCAGGCACCCCAACAGCTTTATAAACACTGAACAGGAGGAACACACTACTAACGTAGTGTGAGGCATTAGTAATTCAGTATTTGCGTTCTTCCTTTATGATCTGATAGCTCCTATTAGTATTTCATGAAGAAAGGACACCAAGCATCCTTGTGGTCTCCCACCCTAATTTCCAATCGATTATGCACTAAAGTAGCTCTAAATACTTATTCTGGGCTGAAACCCAAACTGGAAAACTGGAACGTGGTAGTCTGCGTGTGCCTGTGCATGTTAAACAAAAGCACAAGCAGAATAGACTTAGATATGCCCTTTTACAAAGAGTGGAAGAAACCTCCCCCAAGCAATTTAGCAGTTTGACACTTCTTGCATGTAAACACAAGAACTTGCCCTTTTTAACTGAATTATTTTGCCATGCTGCTTAATGCCACTGAACATGCAGCTCCATGGGAAGTTGCTACTGCACACGAGTGCTAGACGGCCAGACCCGGAGCCCGTAGTATTTTTAGCACGCCTGCACAGAGTGCACTGACACGGGAGCCACGCTGACAAGGCTTGCGTCCTCAAACTGCAGAGATTTATGCACGGATTTATTTAGGGCGGGCAGCTGTATGATTGCAAGGAACTGAATCTGCAAATCTTATTGAGTGCAGTCTGTTTCAAGTGCTCACATTATCCCACTGCTGGGATACGACTTCAATACTCAAACAGCAGGACAAAGATAGAAAAAGAAGCTACATCTGCATCCTAGTGATGGGGTTTTCCTAAAATGAAATAATTTGTTCTGTACCAGAAACATTTTTAAAGAAACAGCTCTGTTCACCAACTAGCCTAATTCATAAAAGAAGTGCTCATGACAAAAATATGCATTACTATCAGCATTATGCAATCAAAGGGAATTTTAAGTCCAAGGATTCTTTACTGAGCTAATATATATTAAAGATACCGCAACAGATAGAACTTCCAAGAATCATGAATATCAAACTAGAAATATACCCTTACACAGAGATTTCCTGAAAGTATGGATTCAAAGATAAGCAAGCATTTTAAGAAGGGAGTACTAACCAGACCATTAATTCTATACAAGGATTGAGGAATACTGAAGTATCATAAACCTCCTTTAGAAATCCTGCTTCACTTTAATACAGGTAATTAGCAATGGAAAAAAAAAAAAAAAGATACTGTATTCTGTTTCCCTTTTAATGGGTATTCTGACAGCAGTTACTTAACGAATTTGTGCCAGCTAAGTAGACGTGGTTTTGCTAAATCATGCTGCAGATTATCACAGGGACTAAAACCCAAAGGAGATGAGATTACAAAAGCAGGTCAAAGTGTGCACAGAGATAGCAATTTCAAGTATAGTGCAAAAGAAGGAAACATTGATAGAACTTAAGTGGCAATGTCATATTTAAAATCATGACAAATCAACAATACTACACCCGTCGTCATGCAAGATCTTTGCTGCATTCTTTATTCTTCAGTAGTAACAGGAGAGACATCCATCACCTCCATTAAACAACTCAAAAAACTCAAAGGAATCTTTTGTGTTAAGTAGACCATATTTATGAGTCTGTTTTGCAACCAAAACCCCCTGAATATGCTCCATCAGAAACAAATTTAAATACATCACTAATACTCACCCCTTTGGCAGTTTTAGTAGGTGAGGGTGGACCTGAAGAAAATGGAATGTAGAAAGCAATTTCAATACTAGGTCAACAAAAGTTTAAACAGCATTAAGGCAACATAATCAGCTCCTCCTGGGTTGAAAATAATAACTGCTTATTCACTCTTCTTTTAACTGGCAATGTGAATGTTCAGTTGACCAAAAACATCACTTCAGAGAAGTCCCAAATTAGAATTGCCAGCTGTACAACAATGAAAAACATCTATTTCTCTTTTTGCTAGACACTAGTCAGCCAAATCACACATCAGTTCATTGGACACAGAGACTTTGTGAATTTGTCTAGAGGAATTTCACTTGCTACTAAAGAAATTTAATTATTTCCTTAGACAATTAAGGAATAGTAGCATTTATTCAGAAAAAGACCTGGAGATTTTTGCAAATGTCGATGACTGTTTGAAGTGACACTCTCAGGGCTCAATAAAAGCTTAAAGGAATAAAAGCTTAAAGGGACACTAAGCAGCCACGTTACTCCATAATTCATTCAGCTCCTTCTGGCAAACGCACACTATCTACTGGTCAGCTTTTGGGAAGAAGACACATTCTGGTCTGTGACTGACAGTCAATGAAGAGGTATAAATATGCAAATGCGAAAATGAGAATTTTTCTGGTATTTCCAGCGATCAGCTGCACCTCACTGCTGATGCTTCTTCCTGTCTCCTGTAATCACCTGTGCATACAGCTACAGCTACTGGCATACATCTGGAGAGCCTCAGAAAACTCATCCGTCATACACTTTGTATTATGCTAGAGACCGCATTTTCGCTTTAGCACTCCCCAGACACTTGGAAGAGACAGTGCATAAACATATCAGAATACAATTTTTGGAAAAAACCAAACCAAACCAAACCATAGCAACATGCTCTCACCCCAAATACTCAGAGGTATAAATTAAACTTGGAACATAACGGTTCAGAGACATAACAAGCTGCTACTTAACTGTCAAGACTGGACACAATTTAGGTATCACACTAAAGAGGGACATTTAAAAAGCATATAACCATATATGACAACCATAAATTTACATATGTACCTCCTCTTAAGATAAGCAACGGCACCTCTGCTCCCACTGGAAACTGCTTCAGTACCTCCACCACCTGAAGATGTGTCAAGCTCTGTACATTCTGATGGCAAATCTCCTTGATTACGTCCCCTTTCTGAAGGCCTTGGCACCACTGGCTGTCTAAAATCATTTTCACCTTCTGTCCTGTAGGACTGTCTGCAATGGCAAACCCAAAGCCTTTCGGACCTTTGAGTAGAGGAATGGTGACCAGCTCTGGCTGAGAGCCTCCTGAAGATGCAAGAGAGATCCTCTGCTCAGTTGTGTCCATGGAAGGGCCATTCAGACGACCATTGACCAACATAGGGCCCATTTTTCCATTCTGGTCCAACACAACTGTTCCCGCTATTAAATCTTGGCTGGTCACACAAACATCTCCTTTGGTCACAGGCGGTCCGTTGATAATAGGTGTAGCTGTCACTATATCTACCACAGGGTCTTCGTTGTCATCAGGAAGAGGATAACCACGACACAAAGTCATGTTCACATACTGATTGACAGGAACTAGCTGAAACATCTGGACAACATCTGCATGGGTATGGCCAAGGACACAACTTCCATTTATGTCTACAATGACATCACCTGTTACGAAAGAAAGTTCAACCGCATCAAAACCAGAAACAAAACCACCCACACCTGTCCTGCACTCTGAGGCTCAGAACAAAAGCCTAACTGGAGGAAATCACTGTGCAGTCTTCAAAAGTAATAACGAGTGGTGGCTAGGCTATTACCTCTTGGCTATCTGTTGCCAAAAGGCATAATGGATTTCCTCTTTGCATTTATTCTACTTCATCTCAGAACATAGTGTGCTAAACATATAAAGTTTAATCTGCAGCAGATTTAAAAAATGATACTGTACAGCCACAGGAGATGAAGCAGTGCACGCACACTACTGCAAGCAGATGTCTTCTATTTTAGTTCATATTGTACAGCATCCTCAACTCAATCCAGAATAAATCGGATTTTTTGGGGGGATCCTATGTTTATTTTAGGATTGGCTGAACTTAAGCTAGGAATGCGCCCACACATGTTCTGTACTCTTACACTGCTGCCACACATGGCTAAGCATGTATTTTCAAAATGAAGTGGAAATAGGCTTCAGATCCTGAAACCTTGTTTCATAATTTGCATCATTTTGAACATGAAACTTTGCATGTGCAATACAGTATTCCTAGCAAGCAAACTGTCTTATCACTTAAATGCTTGGGCATCAGTAAAACAGTAGCTTCCCTATTACAGGAACTACAGCAGGAATAGATACACATCTTTTCATTCAAACGTGTGTGCACCACAACACAATGCTGCAGGATCGTCTTCATTTTTACAGAGGAGGAAAATGAACCGCATATAAACAAGTTCAAACACTAAGTCAGCAAAAAAACAGGAAATTGTTTCATTTCATAAGTAAATAGTATTAAATCATCAAAAGCACAAACTCTTTTTACTCTTCGCCAAAGAGTAAGAGAGTTTATGTGATATGTAAAGAAGCATTTTGCCTTTTCTAGTATGTAAACCGTATGTTACAGTAAGCTTACAGGTAACCTAATCAAACATATAATAGCAATGAAAAAGTGTGCAATTCTTCATGGACTGCAGGTGCTCTCATCCCTCGTTTCCTCACTTGCCCGGTTCATATAGCTTTGCTTGCTCATTCCTCCTGCAGATTTTTTTCAATTTTAATATTTGGTGTTATGTTTTTTGGCAGCAACAAGGCAAAACACAGACCAGGATTCAAACACACTATTTTTACTTTACGTATAGAGAGGGAACAAAAAAACATTCTGTAAACAACCATGAAGCCAAAAGTCTTGGCTAAAGCAGAACTACTGAAATCTTCAGAAGTATCCTCAAAGTAGATTTGTATCTAGAACATTGCTGCTTTTCCTTTTAAGCCACTGCTGTGCACAGATCTTTCACAAATCTGAAAACTATTTCATTTAGTAAGGTGTTCACATTCAGAGTATCCAACCTCCTTGTGCCTCAGAAGCTGCATTCTTGAGAAGCACCACAGGAAATGGAGGTTTAGAGAAATAATACTTTACCTGGTGCAATTCTCCCATCTTGTGCAGCGGGTCCGTCTTTTAATACATTCTTCACCTGGAGAAACTCATCAGGTCTGTCCCCTCCGATGATTGTAAAGCCAAATCCCATTGTGCTTTTTTTCAGCGATGTCCGTATAAGTGCTCCTGTAAGCTGGGATGGATCTCTAGTGAAGACAGACTTCTCTGGTCCTTTTGAATTATGGAACAAAGAGACATGAAGGTAGGAAACCAGGGTTAGTTATTCGAAACTAACAAGTTTTTTGTTTGTTTTTTAAGGTGTCATAAAGGTTAATGATTTGTTTGGTTAACATTGGTTAACCTCTGCAGCACTGTTATGGAGGTAAAGCAAACAAGATACTGTTACGCTCATTTCACAGCTGAGTTAAGTGAATGGGAAAGTTAAAAGAGTTTTTTCAAGACGGTAGTACAGATTACAGGAGAGCTGGAACTAAAGCTCCCACCTATAATTCCCAGTTTTGCACTCTAACTTGAAAACCAAGCTTAAAGTAGATCAAAAGCCTAAAAGTTCAAGGAGTGTTTTACCTGCATCTTCCAGCTGGCAGTTCTAACCCTCCATATATTCAAAAGCTGCTTATGACAACCAGCTTCAGAATGATCAAAATTATTTTAAAGCAGTCTTAAGGTCTCAGTTCAATTTTAACATTTAAAAAAAAAAAAATTCAAAACCCCCTACAGATTTGGGAGGGCAATACTACAATCACCAGCAAAAAGACAAGGCTA
Organism: Pelecanoides urinatrix; assembly: GCA_013400755.1. Taxonomy (NCBI): domain Eukaryota; kingdom Metazoa; phylum Chordata; class Aves; order Procellariiformes; family Procellariidae; genus Pelecanoides; species Pelecanoides urinatrix. Next base: position 38,994 of record VZTQ01001671.1, read on the forward strand.
ATGCCTTGGTGAGTTCCAAAATTGGTTATTTATGATGCATACTTGCAGATAAAGATATTAGTGACAAAGAACACAATATTCAGTGATACCTGATTTTGAAGGGCCAACATCAGTCTGTCCTAGCTGTTTTTTTCTTTTGGCTTCCAGTACTGGGTTTTCAAACTGAGTTTTCTGGTTAATATGACTGTAGACATACAAAAGGTAGATCAGGATTTTAGCAGAAAGTATTCTGCCTATTTCACAGAAAAGACAACCACAAAAGGTACATCTACAAATACTGTTTTTTATTATGTCAGATTAATGCTCTGGAGGAATGAACGATAAACTATCATAATCAACACTGAAAGCATTTTTGTTCTTTCAACAACTTCATTTACTTTAAGAGCCAATACAATTTTACTTCCTGTAATTATTAGGTGGAGTATAGCTTCATTCCACTCTGCACATTTTCAAAAGGTTGTAATAGATTAGAACTGAGAAAATCGGCTTTTTCTCTTGACATGATGTGTTGCTTCTATCTACCTATAACGTTTACAAACTCAGACATCACCGTTTTACTAGTAGATGCTAGAGTAGTACAGCAGAGCGGAAAAAAACCAGTAAGTTTGAGCAGAATTTAAGTACCTGTGTTGGCTTTGAAAAGTCAAAAAATGTTAGCTTGTTCTCTGAAGCTAACATTTTCAACTCTACTAATTTTCTTCTCCATGGTTAAAGAGAGATTTCATTTACTCTGACCTGAAGGAGATTCATAAGAGCTCTTGCAGCAATTTAGTAGTTATTTATTTGGCTCGTTTGAGACAGCAATGAGATAAAAGTTACTCTTGCTCTTTTACAGTTTTCAGGTGCCACTCTTAAATCAAGTGATCCTATCTCTGTTAAAGCTAAGAAAAATTACATCAGCTCATTCCCATTAATAAATTACTTTGGTTGCTACTTGCTTTCCCACCCCAAAAGAAAAACACTCCAGTAAGTCAGTAAGGTCACACCATGGATCTTCCCACATGCCAGTGCTTCAGAAGTGTGCACCATGTGTTCAGTGCCTCCAGAACTGTTTCTACTGTATATGTTTAATACTATACATACTGCATATCAAGAGCTTCATTATTTTCTGCTCAATTTACAACTATGCTAAATTAATAATTAGCACTTACTCAACATAATATGTTCCATATTGAGGGTCTTCTATTTTTTCCCACCCATAAGGAAGTTCTGCAATCAAAAAGAACAAAATTCTCCATTACAGTGGAAAACTATCAGCAAATATCAGAGTTCTTACGAAGGAACGAGAGGACAGATTACAGACTCATGAAAAATAAGAGGAAAATACAGGTCCTTTTTTCTTCCCTTCATTTGTTTGAGGCTGGTCCTTCTGATGAAAGGATATCAGCCTGTTCCAGGGAACCTGAAGCCCTCTAACTCTCACTCTTTGTTCCACTAGATGAGGAGACTTGTATTCAACAAAATCACACCACTTTAAACATATAATAAACTTAAAACAAGACACAAACTAACCTATTTAGAGAGGAAGAACCTATAAAGGGGAAGAAAAATACATTATTTAAAATTAATCTAATTATAAATTATGAATGTGATTTGATAGTTGTTGACTTTTTAAACTATACAATATGAATATGGTCGCATTGCTTCTGCCCCCAAATACACCACAAAAGAGAGCTATAAAAGCCTCACAGTATCACATCCCAAGCTTGTAAAACCATGCATCTCCATTCCTGTTGTACCTTCCGTTTAAGACCACCTGGCAGAAGTAATGCCACCTTTAGTTATTCTCTCAATAATATCAGGATATTTCACTGTATTCTGACAATGTTTCAGTTTTCAGTCAACCCAAGAAACCTTCAGTCAGAACTGTACCAGCCGTATGTGATGAGTAAGAAAAGAGCCCCCACCGTGGTAGGCTATTTCACCCTGACAATATAGTGAGACACCCCAAAACGGGCTAGCCCGTGTTTAGGTCTGGACGCATCAAATTCAGCGCAGACTGCCTGGCCTGCCAAGACGAACTGCAGTTCTGTGCTGCTGCAGCCTGACTGCTCTTGCAGCCACAGCAAGCTAGCTGACAGGGGCTTGGGCTTAGACTGCCTTGGACATCCCCACATCAGGGCTCTAAAGTAAAAAATTACCTGTTTGATATAGGTACTGAAAGTTACATGTGAAAAGCTCCTTTTTATGGCAAATGCAGAATCCGGTAAGATGGTGCCCAGCAGCAGATTATTACTGACTGAAGGTGATAAGCAGAGGTCCAATTGTTCTAGCTTTACTGTTTTAGTTATTTTGACCATGGAAATTTAAATATTAGAATAATGGATACAGTCAGTTAGCTAGACATTTGAATGATAAAATTGCTACGTAATCTTGTTTAAGGCTGCGCTAAGTTTGATGGTAACAGGAATTTTCCTAGCATATGACAGAATGCTACCAATTATTAATACCAGCATCACTCCACAGGGTTTGACAAAAGACCCAGTGGGTCTATTCATTTAAATGTTTTTCATTTGGATATCCTGCATCTCTCTGTTTAAAGTGCTCTTTTTATCCTGTGGTGAGCTGCACATATGTTTAATAAGCAGCAGTATGTGTCCATTGCTCCAGCTGGCTTCATTATGAATTCATGACTGTTAGGCTGTGCAATTTAGGAAGACGACAGGATATTCTGAGTCTGCCTCAGCTTTTGTAACATGTCAGGCATTTGCCGAAGACAGAGCTATTTGGTACTCTTTTCTAGCTGACTAAATTGCATGACTACATAGGAAATGGTTGCAGGAACTGTCTGTAGGCCAATCATGAACGTGACCTGTAACTCTTGAAGCAACAGCGTGAAGAGATGAACCGAGTCAGATTGTTCCCTCTACTTATGCATTCAAGTATTATATCATGTCACATGCAATAGGTATCATTAGTAATAGGTATTATGCTGTATCTTCTTCATTAATCCTATATTCTAACACTTATGGACCTTTTCCTCCTGCCATATTCCACCCGCACAATAATTTCCAGTGAGATCGTCACTAATATATGCAGCTTTCTCCCTAGCAATGATAGTTACTGGAACAAAATATCTCATTCTCGTCTCAGGAATGCAGATAAACCCATGATTCAGTCAGATTCTACTACTTCAGGGAAAATACACTATGGACTTTCCTAGTCTTATGTAAACTCCTATTGCTACCAAACTAGGGACACTCAGCACTGCACTGCCTGCTCCAGTCGTCTATCAGGATGAAGCTTCTATCACAGCAGTAATGGATCATATCCCGCGGTGACAAACTCAGACATTTATCAGTCACAGGTGATAAATGAATTCTGAACATCTCACCTCCATCTTCACAATCTTCAGGAGCTTTGGCTTTCTTACAGAGACGTGGATCAAGCCACGTGGTTGTCTTGGTGTTATGACTGCGGAGCAGAACACACCCCATTAGAAGACAAGAACTCCCTCAGATTGAAGAAACTCTGCTTTACTTTAAGTATTTACTACCATGTGCAAACTGTAGCCTTTAGATAATGTAACCTTTATTTGTGCCTCAGTCACACTATAAAATGGTAAAAAAAAGGCAACAATGATGCTCAGAGGTACAAGCACACTGGAGACTCTCCAGGACAGATGTGAAAAGTTAGAGGTACAAACACTCTCCCCTGCCCCCAAAAGCTCATGTGGGAACATCAGTTGTTTCTACCTGAAAGGAAAAAACATTTTTAGCCTCTTCTTACGCTTAACTCTCAGTAAGGTTTTGTTTCCTTTAGAATTAATAAATGAGGCTGTTTCACATGTGCACATAGGAGCTGCTTTCCTATTCTGGGCTTTATTCTGTGCTATTTGTATTTTTAAGCACGCATTCCCAGCCAAGGAACACAAGCAGCAAAGAAAGAATAAACAAGCTCTCAGAGAAATTTTACATAGTGAAAGTTTATATGATGTTATACCTCACGCAGCAATACCCACCCAGCTTTGTATTTTGTGAGACACAACTCGTATTACAAACAAACTGACTTTGCACGTGGAACCATAAGGCTTTCCTGCGCGATGGCAATTGTACCAAGTAAGCAGCATAGATGACTATCAGCAAGGAAGGAAACAGTAGGAATATATTAAATTTCATACAGAAATAGAAGCAGTAAGAGCAGAAGAGAGGTATAAGAGCAGCAGACAGCTTCCTAGGCTGCAGCTCATCAGCTCTTCTCTCCTCTGAAGGGCACAGCAACCCCTCCGCGGTGTTGGTCTACTCACTCAATGAAGTAGATCATGCCAGTGTCGGTGTAGGCCATCTCCCAGTTCTTGGGCAGCGGTTCCAGGGTTTCATCCCTCGACAAGTAATTTCTGAAGTCCATGGAGCTGCTTGTCTGGTTGTAGCTGGGAACAGGTTTCATCCAGTCAGGAGAATCTGAATGTTTTTCTTTGTTTTCTGCAGTTGTTCAGGGAAAGTGTTACTATTTGTCAGATGTTTATGTTGTTTCCCACAAAGAACCACCCTCTTAATCTGGCTACGAGTGGATGTCAAACACGTCCCTGTATGTGATGTTCATTTTTCCACTTTTTTTTTCAGCTGTGAACTTTGAAAAGCTGACATGAAAACACTGAACTCTGCTCTTCCCCTGCCAAACAGAATTAACCTTTTATTATGTGTCTCAGCCTATGCTGAAAAATCAACACTGGCAGAAATCCAAGTTGACTACACTTTGTTGCCATTCCTACTTAGAGAACAGTGTTTGTAATGCCATCAAAACCCCTCCAAAATCCTACTAATATTCCTCAAAGCACTAGAATGAAATGTAGAGAAGACCCAAACTGCCAATAAAACAAACAACACCCTCCTGCACACCACAACAAGAAAAAGCTCCCAAAAATCTCTACAGAAAACTTTAAATGCAAGCCTCCACCCTTCAGTCCCGAGGCTATGCTCGGTACCCTCTGTCACACGAGGATGTCTGTGACCTTCACCTAACCGCCAGCGGGGCCACCGGGCCACTCGGTGCCGTGGTGTTGCCAGCCCTGAAGCTTGCAAGATTAGGTCAGGTCTGGTCAATGTAAATCTGTCTTAAACACTCACACACAGGATCATCTGCAAATGCAATGTGACCGTTTCTCTCCACCATCAGTTCTTCCCCCTAGAGATGAGTAACCATGACAGCGAAAGGAAAAGGGCATCCTGCCAATCTTTGAAACGTCCGACTGGACATGGGTCCAGTCTCAATGCACTCTGCTTTATTTCTCTCCACAAACTGCCCTTTAGGCAGTTTCAGGTTGTGTGATAGTTCCCTTAACCAAAATCATCTGAAAATTTTACAGGATGAGCTAGTGTTGCCCCTTAAACCAATCGTTTTGCTAAAATCTCCTGCATACAAATTCAGTAATTGCCTCAAAATTAAACAATAACATTTACAGAGTATGAATTATGCTCTGCAAAGGATTCCGTTATTTGAAGAGTGGATAAATTTTTCCCTCCTCCTCCTGTAACTGGCCGATACCCAGCACTACATGTTCTCCACTGAGCAGTGTATTTTATGATGCAATTGCACATCTGGCTGGGAGAACAGCTGTTTCTTTTTAAAAGATAATTTCAAAATCGAGTAAAAACACCACTCTGAATAGAAAACCACCTTCAAACTTCACCAAAACTAAGGAAGCAGTTCAAGCAAGCGTGAATGTTATTTGTACACTTCTTATCCATTCATACAATACTTCAGGGAATTTCTCCCCTTGTATGAATGTTATTTGTACACTTCTTATCCATTCATACAATACTTCAGGGAATTTCTCCCCTTGTCAACCAACCTATCCCTCCGCTGCCATTAACTGCTTCCTTTTCCTCCTCTTCCTCCTCTTCAGGGAGAGAACTGTCCATCCTTTGCATTTTGCTGACAGACGTGGTTCTTTTCCTCTGTGATTCGGTATCAAAATCATTGTCAAAAAGAACTTGATCCACTGGATCAGGCTGAAAGGGGCTGGGCTCCGCTGGAGGCTTCGGAGTACCGTAAAAATTACCTGACAATGAGACAGAAATCAAGATGACTAAAGCAACTGATACCTGCTGAGAGTACTGGCAGTGAACATTTTATTGCCCATGTAACGTGTTTTTGGTGAAACACCTGAACTGTAACTTAACTTCTTAAAGAAGATGTCAGCACTATCAAAACCCCATCAATAGTGAAAACCTATTTATTCCTACATCGTCTATTGGACATCAGAAAACAATAGAATTAATTAAAAATTTCTATCCTGCCACATGTTTTCAAAGAAAAAGACGGATTTATTACTTTGCCTGGAATTTACTAACGTTCCATAAAGAGACTTGGGGAACAGTCTGAGAGAAGCAAAACAATGAAACAGTGAAAATCAGCTGTTCTTCCTCTATATACTGTTTAACTGATAACAGAGTAACAAGCAGCAACAGAAACACACTAAAGTCAAAAAGCAAATTAATTTTATGCAGAAGCATAAAATGTCTATTTACATAAGAACAGTTACAAATAATTGATTTTAAAACTACAGTCCTACAAATTTCTGCTAATGATACACTTGCTAAACACAGCCGTTAATATAGCTTCATCTAAAAATGATTTGTACTTGAGAAAAATGAACAGATTTTTACTTCAATATTTTAATCTAAAACACAAAGACTAGGAATCATCTGTTGGTTTCTGGAAAAGAATTTCGGCAATTGACCTCTCCCCTGACTGCTCATATGATTTTTATTAGGGAATTGAGCACACAGCAAGAGAGCTTCCCAGAATTCCTGCAGGGGTAACATTTGGTGGCTGGATATGGTTTTGACCATGTAAAAATAAAAAAAGAAACCCTTCTGAAAATATCAGTGAGGGCAAGACTCAAAGCAGTGACAGCCAGATAAAGGGGAGCTAAGGAAAAAAAAAGTGCTAGTTTAGTTTAAATTTGCTTAGGAGATTTTCACAGACAGTACGGTGTTAACAGACAGCATGAGACATGTAAAACAAGGAGGTATAGAGCCTTTCACAGAATCTTCTACTTTGGGCATTTTCTTTTTCTTTTCTTTTTTTTGGGGGGGTTAGGGGAAATCAATCAAATTAATTCAAGTGCCAGTAAAACCACCATCTACCAAAGAAGTCCTCTAGATGAATGCTTAAAGTTGCTTGAATCAAATATATGTTAAACATATTTAAAAATCAGGCAGGTTTATAATCTGGTAAATTCTGTTGAGCACCAATGAAAAGTGCACATGCTCAGCATTTCTGAAAATTTGGCTGTAATTTAGTTGACTTCAAGTACAACCACATATTTGAAAAAAATCTAGCCAGATCATATTTCAGGTTTTATAAACTTAGATACAAAAAGCAACGTGAGATGTTTGCAATTTGTTCTGTTCACGGTGTCAAGAGGTTAAGTCGTTCAATAGTAAAAAGCAGCAGAAACCAGGCAATCATTCCTTGGAACCCATCTGCAACCAGGGCACGCTCCACCGCAGTGCAAGACATCCCAGGGCTGAGCCAGTCAAACTGGTCCCTCCTCCCTCTCACTTTAAACAAAGGTGGGTTTCAGTCCGTCCTCCCACTCCAGAGCGCAGGGACGTGAGGAACCTTAAAGTCATCTCTGACCGCCATCGAACCCTTTAAAACAAACCAAACCAAAGCAAAGCAAAGCCCATCACACGATGGCAGCTCTGTAACTCCTCTGGATAACCAGTTCCTGACAGTTCATTACCTTCATTACAATATTTTTCCCCATCACATTTAACACAAACAACGTTGCTACAGATTTGGACAATTTGGTCTAGCGCTGTTCAATTTTTCATTGCAAAATACTTTCTTTTCCCCTGCTGTATCACAATTTCCCTTGCCTTTTGTCCTTTTGATGTGCACCTCTGAGAAGAACATGGCTCTGTTCTCAAAAGTTTAAACAAAATGGACTATGAATTCCATTAAAACAAAATTCTACCAAGCATAGACAAACATTTTCAGAATACTTCCTCAAAAATGCAATAGAGAAAATAATCAGATTGCATTAATACTGGTTGAAAGGACAACTTGTGATTTACTAGAGAACTTCAAAACAAGACCACTACCCCTCTTCATGGGTACTACAAAAATACATTTAATATTGCTGCTCTACTAGTGTAATGACCATCAATGGGCAGGAAAAGTGGCACCTCCTGGGTACAAGGAGCCACACTTAGACCAAGATACTGGGCATGAGTACTGGGTCCTTATGCCCATTCCATTAAACATCATCAACATACCATCATATGTTCCACTTTCTAGCAAGGCTCCACTTTCTTCCAGTGCTTTGAACTGCTCAACAGGAATGAAATTATAGTCTACCCCAGGGACCTCCCCATCTCTCGGAGCCCTTGTAGTGCCTGAAAAGACAGAGAAAACACTCTTGTAAGATACTTAAGTGCTGCTTGTTTACCAAATTGTACAGCTGCCTGCTGTACAATTCAGTAAAAACAATACGTTTTTGAATCTTTATACAATGATGATGTTACTGCAGTAAGACAAGAGTTAGAACACTGGCGAGCAAGTGAACAATAATGTATAAAAACTAGGCCAATAAATTACATAGGAATGACACTTCTGGTATAGAGGAAGAAGAAGAAAAAAAGCTGGGTGAGGTGGTAATTAGGGAGAATTCTTTCTTATGCTCAGTGAACCGAAAACTTATTCTGTGGAAGCTGATGATGCCTGGGCCAGGCAACAGCAGTGTGGGATTCTGGGGAGCTGTTTGAGAGCTGTGGTATTTTAACACAGCTGTAAGGGTGGTGCTTCTCTCCACTGTTTCCACCAGTACCAACTCACTAACTTGTAATGAGGTCAGCGTGACTAAGCACGTTTGATTTTTGGGCCACCAAATCTGTAACTGGGCATAAAAACTATTTTTTAACCCTACAATTCACAGTGTAATTCATCTATACTCCAAACCCTAGCTATAGGTAAGCTTTTTCAAAGTAATCAGTAAATTGCTATCAGTTAATGCAGAAGTTTTCAAAGTGTTATGTCTATAAATACGGGCCTCCCATAGTTGTAATAGCTTAATTAAAGCTCTCCTGGAAAGGACTCCACTGATTCATTACTGCCTATAACCTAACAGCATTTTAATGGCATACATCAATTTTTTCAGGCAGCAGAATGAATGAGAGCTGCTAGTAAATAAACTGCCTTTCACTATTATTATCTTTTAAGAAAGTTAGAAACTCTTGGACGCGCTCAATACAACAATGATGCTAAACTGAGAATGGAATTCCTATAGTTACAAAAACGTTAGTTGACAAACTTTGAAGTTTTTAGTGCAATGAATATTTAAATACAATCGGTGATGAGCCTTTTTAATCAGTGAACCTTTGGGACAAGGTAAAGGATGATCTTGTGATAATTAAGACATGAAATAGCACAGAAGGGTGAGAAGCAACGACAGGATATTTGGCAGCTGTCAGAGCATCCTGTACCTTGAACGGTGCTTTCTATAAACCTCCACTTGCAGGAGCAGTAACCTTTAGGCACCTCGCTAAAGGCAAGTTAACACCTGTGCTGGCTGGACCAAGAGATGCTAGCAGATGCCCAGAGCAGAAGGGCTGGCATAACTGATGAGACAGGGCCATCCAGATTCTCTGACTAATTAATTCTTGCTGTGACACTAAAGTCTGTCCATGTTCCTTCCTCTTCTTCTTGGGCCACAGATTCGCTCCCCTCTTGCCACCACCTCCTTGTACTTCTCAGGATGAGCGAACAACAGTTCCCCTGTATCTTCTGTCATTGTAACCCTTTCTGCATGTAATCCCTCCTGCAACTCTCTTTCCAGCTGCACTACTCTGCCTAACACGTGACCCTCTCGAGGTCTAACTTTCCTCTTTGTGCAAAAACCAATACATTGGCAAAAATCAGGACATGGTTGCACTGCTTGATCATGCTGAAGAAGGTTTATTTCTCATGGTGGCTGGGGTTATTCTAACAACAACTGGCAAACTTCCGATGAGTAAAACGCAAATATTCCTGAAATACTCTGAGCTTTGAATGCTGAACTTTTCGCTGTTTTGTCAGTCCATATTGGCTGTACCTTTTCATTGCAACTTAAGATATGAAACTACTCTAGCAAAGACATTTACAGAAGTTCCTGCTGCAAGGTAAAACTATAGACCAGAGGAGAAGAGAAGGCATTTAAAGCTCTCAAGTTATGTGATGGTTAGCAGGAACAGATCAAATGAGGCTGATCTTTACATACTTACAAGGGATGGTTCTCAAGTAGAGATTGTCTCTGATGACTTGCTGGAGTTTATGGTCTATCGAGCCTTTCTGGAACTGAAGGCTCAAGTAGTGGCGCAAGTCCTTGTTGATTACTTTTCCTTAAAAAACAACAAACAAGAATAACTTGTAAAAATTAAGCAGGATCTCGCAAGAAGAATGGCATTTCACTGCTATAAACGTTTCAAAAAAAGAAAGCTTCATAAAGAGTTGGGTTGTTTTAAATGCAACAACCTGAACAGAAAAGCCATTATACGCTACCAAAGCCTGACTCTGCTGGTGTAAATTGGCACGGTGACTTTAAGCATAGTCGGCAAAAACCATCCAACCTCGGTATCTTCCAAGCAAGACAACGACAATATTCTGGAATTGTTTTGAAATCAATTAAAAGTATTATAATACAAAATCTATTACCAAAATCAAAAGTCTCTACAGACAGGAAACTGCTTCAAAATATAATGATAATATTTTCTATTCAATTTACACCTACTGGTTAGGCACCTGAACTCAGTATTTTGTCACATGGGAATCTGCATTCTTGATACTATAAGAAGAAAATATTTTTTTTTAAAAAACACTGCATGATAGAAGAAGGTTTTTTTACAATTATCCCTTTGCAATACTTCTGTCAGGTATCATTAGCAAATCTGTCATATCACTAGACAACCACGGCCCCTTCAGCACACGAATAACTGGGCTCTTGTATTACTGCTTCATCCTTCTGACAGAAGGGTACAAACCAATCTTTTGTACCCTGCCATCTTCCCAGAAAGCACATTAAATAGGGTTCAGTGACCTTGATAAAATTAAGTTACATACGACAGCAGAACACTCGGGGCTTTGGGGAAAAAGACTCTTGGTCTTTGTCCTGAAAACCCAGCCTAGGAGATGGCCAGTAGCAGGCGTATGCTGGTGCATCACAACAGTGGGAACAAAAGCTGGAACACACAACTGCTCCTTTTAAGTTACATCAGCAACAGGTTACGAAAGCTATAAACCTGCCGCAGGAGTGATTCTGACAGGAGCCTCTGAAGCCTGCGGAGACCCGCTGCTGAAAAGACCACCTCAAAAGGCCCAAGAATGAAATGGGGCACAGACGCACGTCAGTCTTAATACAAAGCTCACCTACACCTTAAACCGAGATTACCGTACTTACATGAAATGTCAAATTTGGAAAAAAACCCCAGCAAACTGAAACCACCAAAACCCAAAAAACCCCTCCACCACCACTCACCAAGTTTTCCCAACCATGTGTCACTGCTGCAAAGTCAGTTGCACATTTTGCTTTTAGCAAGCTTATACTTTCCCTTCCCTTTCTGCCAAGTTAAGGGCAGATACACACCTTATACATGTCTTTCAAACATTACCTCGGCTACCACCATTCGTTAACGGCAAACTGTATTTCAATTTGCATACTTTTCCCTCCAAGCAAAACAATGGTGTGCTGGAAAGTATTTAAAAGTGAAACCAAGATTACCTATCAGCCCTCTCTTCATAGAGGTCTGTGCTGTCCATAAACTAACCAAAACTCAAACAAAACCACGCTAAGCCCCCCCCCAAGCAAACAAAGAAAAAGCCCACCACACACATGCCCCCAGGAACACAGGCAGTACACCCAGTGCTTAACGCCAGCCCCCAGCTCCAAATGAAGTCCGTTTCTCACTCCCCTTTAAGGCTGCCATTTATTTTAAAATTACGTCCAGGAACACAAAAAGCATTCCACAGCTTTGAGAGGACACCGTGCTACAGTCCTCACGGCTTTCCAGGAGTTATACAAGCGAAACGGTAATTCCCACTAACGTGGGTGGGGTGAGCAGCATCCCCCGTCCCCCCGACTCCTTCTTGAACACAAAACTCGCAGCAACTCTGCAGCTCCCCAGGGTCCGACGCTCTCTGTTGTTATGACAGCAAGCCCCCAGCTCAATTCCCTATTTTGCCATCACGAGCTGTTCTTTATAAAACTTTGGATTCGCTTTCTGCAGCATAATGAGCAAAACATGTCATGGAAAATGAAAACAAATGGTGTAATCTCCAGCAAGAAAAATATTTTCCATTTGTTACTACAAATCGCTTTATTGTTTGTAGACAAGATGGTTTCTCAACATTAAAAAATGTTTTACCACTAAATTGGTCCATCCATCTCCCTGTCAAAGCCAGATCTATAGCACTGCGCTTTAACAATACAAGCGTATTTCACTTAGGCAGATCAATACACGCATATTTCGCTCAGGCAGATGAATCTGGTTGTTAGCTATGTTCAGAGCATTGGATGTTGGAAAAACTTGGCAAGAGGTGAAAATCTGTACTGGATGTAGAATTATGGAGACTTTATTTATTCCCTCATCTTACCCTCTTGGTGTTTTAAAATTTAAAAGCTCATAAACCCTTTTCAATAAATATCAACTCAGTCCAAAAAAAGTAAAAGCAAAGCTGCATAGGGTATGCCGACATTGAGGGGATAATCTTAGCATTAAAACCTTAAAGATTGGACTATACTCTCAGACCAAGACGACTAAATTGGAAGATTGAAAGGATTGCCTGGGGAAAACAGAAGAAAGTCAAACAAGAGAGTAGGCAGAGAGAAAATGACAGGAGGTCACACAGAGAATGGTGTGCATTAGAAAACAGAGAAAGAAAGTAACAGTAAGGATGCTTTAGGCAACCTCCAGAGCTTACTCTTATGCAAAAGCCAGATATTTCCCCCTTGAGGAGCTGAACATGCTCCTTTATGTTGTTTCATCCAGGCTTTTAGGAAAACCTCACGTATCAGACTCCCCAAAATGACCTAATAAATGTCGGGTTGGTGTTTGTTGTGCTGCCGAGCTGCCTCTGAAGGATGACACACGCAACACAGGGACAGTCAAGAAGAATGATGTGCTTTATACCATTCAGGTTCTGCAAGATGAACAGGCACAAGCATCTTCTTTTCAGTTTTAATTTAAATTAACCACAAAGGAACCGCTTAAATGAGGATATGCACACTGCAGTTCAGTAATGAAAACTAAGTGACTGCAGAAGAAAAAAGAGGCTCCAGTACCACTGCAGCAAAATACAGTGCTGTGAAGGACAGAGGCAAATGAGTGACAGAGACGTTGCAAGAAACGGGGGTAGTGGCTTTCATTTCTCTTGTCACCCCACAAACTGCAATGGTAAAGTAGCCTTCGCTGCTGTAACTAAGCAGGATGAAGACAGCTATTTATACGTCCAACCTGTCATGGAAATGCAAAAGCATACATATTGCAATTGCAAACAGATGAGTATTGCCATGGGGCTACCAGAACTCAACACAAAGAAGTCCATTTCTAAATTAGCAATATTGGCAAAAGAGCAAAGCTCAATTTTTAAATATGCAAATAAATTCTAAGAATTCAATCTGTGAAGATTTTATGATGCTGCCCAATAATACGTCACAGCAAAATAATGTCACAAGTATATCTGGCTAACGCTGCCAGTACATGGAGTATCTGTGACATCCCCCACAAATCACTCTGTAGACCACGTGGAAATTCTCCATTTTGCACTGATGCACATTTTATGCAGACAGACATAGGTGACGACTTTCTAGAGGTACGGCACATCGTATTTACTGCACTACATGGGAAGCTATACTCTGAAGTTTCCATGCCAACACCTCCTAGAGACAGTGGCATCTATAATAGGGAGCTGCAACGCTGACAGACGCATGAATGAGCACGTGGCATTTTTCTTTCAAACTTTTCGAAAAATACTTTACTGTTAATTATAAGAGCAATTTTTCAAAGTAGTAGTTTATTAAAAGTGTGCTACTTTCCTATTAACTACATAATTCATTACTAGGGCTTACACTTTCCCTATAGCATTTAGCACAAAAACATACTTGAAAGGAACAGACGTGAAAACGGAATTGCNCCCGTGGCGGACGGGCCCCGGACGGGTCGGGCCCGAACCGAGCTCCCGCATTCCCACCGCCACGGCCCCGCTGCCCGCGGCCCTNAACCGCTTAAATGAGGATATGCACACTGCAGTTCAGTAATGAAAACTAAGTGACTGCAGAAGAAAAAAGAGGCTCCAGTACCACTGCAGCAAAATACAGTGCTGTGAAGGACAGAGGCAAATGAGTGACAGAGACGTTGCAAGAAACGGGGGTAGTGGCTTTCATTTCTCTTGTCACCCCACAAACTGCAATGGTAAAGTAGCCTTCGCTGCTGTAACTAAGCAGGATGAAGACAGCTATTTATACGTCCAACCTGTCATGGAAATGCAAAAGCATACATATTGCAATTGCAAACAGATGAGTATTGCCATGGGGCTACCAGAACTCAACACAAAGAAGTCCATTTCTAAATTAGCAATATTGGCAAAAGAGCAAAGCTCAATTTTTAAATATGCAAATAAATTCTAAGAATTCAATCTGTGAAGATTTTATGATGCTGCCCAATAATACGTCACAGCAAAATAATGTCACAAGTATATCTGGCTAACGCTGCCAGTACATGGAGTATCTGTGACATCCCCCACAAATCACTCTGTAGACCACGTGGAAATTCTCCATTTTGCACTGATGCACATTTTATGCAGACAGACATAGGTGACGACTTTCTAGAGGTATGGCACATCGTATTTACTGCACTACATGGGAAGCTATACTCTGAAGTTTCCATGCCAACACCTCCTAGAGACAGTGGCATCTATAATAGGGAGCTGCAACGCTGACAGACGCATGAATGAGCACGTGGCATTTTTCTTTCAAACTTTTCGAAAAATACTTTACTGTTAATTATAAGAGCAATTTTTCAAAGTAGTAGTTTATTAAAAGTGTGCTACTTTCCTATTAACTACATAATTCATTACTAGGGCTTACACTTTCCCTATAGCATTTAGCACAAAAACATACTTGAAAGGAACAGACGTGAAAACGGAATTGCACTCCCTCGCTCCCGGAGTAAGCTTTCACAAAGCCTGTCTGCAGTCCCGGTGCCTTCCACTGGTGAACTGGAGGGTAAAAAACCCCGGGAGCCACGGCGGGCAGGGCGGCAGCGGAGGCCTTTGCCCAGGGCAGGCCGGACCGGGGCTGGGGCAAGGCCGGGGGGCTGCGGGGGGGACGCGCCCCGCTCGGCCCGGCGGCGGCGGGGCCGGGNCTCCCTGCCGCGGCCCTCCCTGCCGCTGCCCGCGGGCTTTCTAAGCGTTAGAGAACGGAAAACGTGCGGATCGGATACCGCCACGCAGACTTTCTCTCAATGGGAACAAAGCAGAGGAGAAACGTAAACAGAATTTCATAATGCAAATTCAGAATTTCATAATGCAAATTCAGAATTTCATAAATGCAACAGAATTTCATACCGTCCAAGGTTACACTCGGCTGCGCGACTGCAGTGATTGCAAAAGGCAACCCAGAAGATGAAAATTCCACGTGAAACACACATTAAGGGCTAATAAAACAACTAAATGGCTTTGCCCAAAAGCGGCTAACTACAGTAGGAATTATCAGGGTTGATCAAGTGGAAAACAGTTACTGTTGAATTAAAACTAGGCCATCAATACATAAAGTAAGATTAAGCGATCCTTGACGTGACTAAGCAAAAGCCATTTAAAGAAACGTTCAGCTACACAAAGCAGATATGTTGCATTAGGAAACCACAGTTATAATTCCTGTGCAATACATTAACTTCATGATATTCCTCAGCAACTACTCACATGATAATATAACACAAGTTACAGATCCGAACACATGCATTCACCGAACACAATAAATTATTTCTAAAAGCATGCAAGAGAATCACCATATTCACAGAATATGAAAAAGATGGAAAAGCCCAGCAGTAACACAGCCATCAGTACTTGCACTGCAACGCTGCCCACCTAGCAAATACACACCTACATTCCCAGTACAAGAAACGTGTGGGAGGTGCAAATTATTTCAATTAAATTAGAAAGAGACAGCAACATTCTGAGAATGTCCAACCCAGTCAGCGGGTGCAGTTTTCCTCAGCTTGCGGGGCAGAGCCATCGGTGGATTACTGTGCAAAAGTCTGCTTTTCCTCCACGGAAGAGGGGCCAGCGGCCCCGGGACCGCCGAGGAGGAAGGCCGAGACCGACAGCCCTGCTCGGCAGCTCGTGCCCCGGTGCTACGGCCCACCGAGGGCTCCGCAGACACACTCCCACCCGACACCCCCCCGTCCCTCTTCCAGGTAATGGATGCAAGAACCTAAGGTTGGACTCTGCAGGTACAGAGAGGAACGCCCTAGGAAAATTCAGGCCAGTAAGGAAGCCGAGATGACAACCACGTCTGGGCCAGCGATCTGTCTGGGAACAGAGATGCTGGTCCTGTTATGGGCTGAGCTCCACTCAAGGTGATTTCTGCTTTCTCACTAGGTAACTGCCGCTTCTTCAAAGAGCAATCAAGCTCACCATCAGGTGAAGCACTGCTTTCTAAGAGACAAGGAATAAGAAAATGGCCGTGTTCAGTTCTCCGGACTCAGTAAGCACCTGTACGCCATCCTCGATGACAAGCTGCTTTGGAGTTGAGTCGCTGCAAGGACGTTCAAAAGGCCAAAGCAGATAGTCATCTCAGGAATGTGACATGTATGCTTCTGCTCGTTTGCCTTTTAATGAGACTCAAACAGCAGTAGGTCCACACTGCTCTGCTCCCAAAGTCTAAATTAATCACACCTTTTGATTGCCAGATCCGACATCAGAAAAGGCCAACTGTTGACTAATTCAGTGGAGATTCTCCAAAGGGCCAGAGTGGGCAGGTCTCTGGCTCGGACAGCATAAGGGCATCTTGATTTGCTGTATCACTGGTAGGTAGCGACATTTGTCGGAAAACAGGAATCTGTCACAAGACAGATTTTTCCCCTGACAATGAACAGACCAGACAAGGTAAAGCATAAAACTTGATTTCTCAGAACAAATGTGGGAGAAGAGCCAAATACATTAGAAGCTTATTTTTGGATGTGAAATGCAAATTACGTATTTTACAAAGACAAAATAAAAACACCCCTTAGATTATTAAAGGATGTGAAAAAAGAGCAAAACTACATTTTAATTTGTTCTGGCCACACTGACAGACTTCTCACCTTCTCCCTCAACTCAGGATCATTTGTAGAGCTTTGGGCTGAAAGCAGACCAACACACATCAAGAACCAAACTCTTCTGGAATTACCGACGCTGTTATCAGCACAGGGAGAATGGGGGAATGACTTGGGAAAGCTGTTTGGTGAGGGAAGGGGAAGACCCGAGGATGAGAAGCTGATGACCACAGATAAAACTGAGCTGGACTATTTGGGAATACGGATAGGTATCAAAGGAAGTATTATGACTCAAAACAATGCTGTAGTGAGAAAATATTTTTTTAAAGTATTTTAAATTTCTCAGTAAGAGGTCTCACAAAAGCTTTCAAATATTCCTTAAGATTTACAGAATCTCACTACAGCCTGCTGGGCTGAGTGAATTTCCCTCTACTAAACGTCTGCAGAGAATAAATTATTTGACTGAAGACAGAGACAGCAAAGATATTTTTATTAAGCCATGCTGCACTCAGCAAGCTACATGAGTGTCGTCCCCCCTTGAAAACTTGGACGACATGAAACTGCAGACTGGAGCCACTGGCACAGGGTTAGCATCAGCTGCGACACAACCGTGGGAACAGCAGAGACAGCCCAGGTTTGGGTGACGAATGTACACGGATGAGCAAGAGGCTCGGGAACAAGTGGAGCCAACACGGAGAGGAGAGAGGGGGAGAGATGTAGCCTTGTACGGCGTCTGTGTGCAGAAAAATCCCAATCAGTCTCGTTATGCAGTTCTGAAAGTTATTCCAGCATCTGGAGAAAACATGTTATAACAAAGAAAAGAAAAAAAAGAGTATTTGAGACATTATCAAAACTTTCAGGCAGAGGACAATTCGAGAGAATTCCTTTACGCTGTTATTCCTTTGAGATGAGCTTTTGTACACAGCGTTGCCGAGCACATCCAGCTTTCCAAAAGCTTGGAGGAGATTGCTATCCATTTGATTTTACCATGCTTTTTAATTGCATCACATAAAGACATCTAGGAAACACTAGCCATATGAAAATGATTACCTCCCTGCATGACAGTGTCCTACAGAGACAGTCGGAGAGATTCAGACTCGCGGTAGGTTTTTGCTGGTGAAACCATCCTGCTCTGTGTGCTCTCAAGCTGTCCTGGCCACATTTTCCTGTGCAATGCATCCAAGAACTGGACATCTAATAAATACTGAAGAATTATGCAAATAGCTACATTTACGAGACTGATTTTACAAATCCCTACCAAATACTCCAAGGCATAGAGCAACGACACAAGACCAACTGGTATGGGTGGGCAGTCCCAGAGCATGGGCACAGAATGAAGTGGGACTGGAGGAGACCTTGCGACAAGCGGCAGGACCTGCCTGAGCAGAAGAGGAAGGAATTTAATTCCTCCAAGTAACACAACTAATCCATAAACTTTTAACTACAATAGCAAATCTTGTTTCTTTGTACTGAAGAGAAATCATGGTGCAGAGCATTTGCCGATTACTATTCTGTGAAATAAAGGTTGTTAAGTGGCTGAATGTTACTAGTGTCAATCTTCTTTAAAGAAAATTGAATTAAGGATCTTCCATGTAGCTGAACTGTGGCTGTGTCATTAAAGATATTCTGCAAATTCAGAAAAAGTAAAGGGTAAGTATGTCAGATTCATCTAATTACATTAACATGATAGACGCAGAACAATTCATAGAAGAATTTACATAGAGCCTATTGTACAGAAAAAAAATCTCATGGCACTTCACAGCCACAATAATCCACTAAACCAGACTCATTTACTAGCTGAAAGCTGAAAAATGTTAGAAAAGTTTACTTTTACTTTGAAAGCCTTTCATTGTAGTTTGTTATATGCTGTCCAATAAGTTATTGGTAATATATTCATATTTACAGAAATAATGGTAGAGATAAGCCTTACAGTATTACTAAATCATTTACCATCGCATTCAAAATACTGAAAGTGTGTTTTACAGCACTTGTGAAATAAATGAAAAACTGTTTCTCCAGATTTGAGAAATAAGGTTGCCACGAACCCTATGTACGTACCTTCTGCTTCACTTTATTTTTGTTAGTAATACAAAATACACTCAGAAAACACCAGTAACTATGAGTTTTGCCTCTTTAAGCCTACAGATTTAGGAGATTGCTCATCACTAAAAATGATCAAAGGGGCGACCAACACAAGCCTTTACAGGATAGTGCCTTAAGATCTTCAGTCAAGGTGGTGACTGATTCAGGGAGACAAAGTTTCTCAATCCTCGTTCTTGAACTTCACAGCATACTGCGTTGTACTGCTCCCTTGAAATCTTACAGGGTTGGAAATGTTCTACCAATAAACCAGCCCGCTGTTGGTAAACAAATGCAAAAATAATTTGGCTTTGTGTTTGCTTATGAACTTCAATATTAAAGCATTTCAAGTTTAGAAGATAACTAAAATATGCTTTGGAAGGCATATCCCCAAACAATCTTTAAGAAATACAAAAAGCATTGGCAAATAATGCATTGTTTATTCTGAAAAACACTCGGAGCTGAGAAGGACAAGAGATGAAATGTAAACAGTGGGAGCCTGTATGCAATCCTTCAGGTTTTTATTTTTGCCAGGACAGAAACAGCAAATTCAACTGTAACAGAAGGCTCTGGATTGGGAATATCCATGGCTGGGTTCCTCATCTACCATGGTGGGGGGGAAATATCTACTGTTTCATGCAGAAGGAAGAAGAAAGAAAATACTGGCAGAACATGGATGGCATTTAGATGGGGTCTTTCAGTGCCATTTGGTTGGTATATGAAAATAACACTTGTTACCCAACTAACAATTGCCTCCGTTTGCAAATAGATGCATCATAGTTGGCTGAATCTTGGAAGTGAAGAATAATGATCCAGCACTGTGAAATCAAGAGGTTTTTAACAGAGGAAAGAAGCACCTTCTACCACCTACCCCGAGCTCATCCCCCCCAGCTCCAGAGCACAAAACATCTATGGGCGGGGGGGGGACACTCCCCTGCACCCAGGGAGGGCAGCTGCCGGCTAACCACAAACAACAAACACGGCTTTTCTTTAAACCACCTGAAAGCAAAAGCATTTAGCTCACCTGCCAGAACACATACTGAACAAGGACAGCGTCAGTAAAGCTCAAGTGCAAAGCTCGAGAAGCCCAAGCACAGAGCTGCCGGCAGACGAGCTGCCCCTTCCCTCCCACCGGCTTCTCGGACGCTGCCGCATCTCCGCGAGGGCACCTGCGGCCGGCTGAGGCACCCACCACTTCGGAACTGCAGAAGAAGTTGTACATTAAGACCAGCTGCATCTGGAAACCCATATGTAGGACAACAACAGATAAAGGCTCTACTGGACTCAAAAACACGCAGCATTTTGCTGAAATGCTATTTCAGTTACAAGTCTCTCCTTCATTACAGCCTAGCACAATTTTGTGAAGAGGCATTTATCTTTTCATGAAAATAAAGTATGTCCATTTAGCAGAGTAAACATGAAACGAAACATACACGTAAAAACCCAAAAAGATTAGTATACTGAGAGATGATGAGAAATGCTGGCAATTACTGGGGGACCACACAGTCAGTTCATTATTTTTCACTGAATGCTACATTTCCTTTTCTGTATCTTGTTACATTTATAGACATTCTCAGCCTATGCACGATTTCTGTGGAATGACAGCAGACGTCATTTTAAGTTGGTTTTGTGCGATGCATTGGTAGCAAAAAAGCTTTCATAACCCAATACATTTTCTGCCTACAACCTTAAGGATTTTTAAAATGAAAATCCTTTGGGTGAAGAAGCTCAAACTTTCAGATGCCAGCTTCAAGCATACCAATATCTGGTATGATTATAGTAATACATTGCACGCACACAAAAATCCATCAACCATGGAAGTACAGTCAGGAGAATTACCAATGGGTAGGGTTTTCTCTGATAATCCAAATATTTTAATGTACCATTATTAAATAGGAGAACAGCAAGGCACAAAGAACTGTACAGCTGTTTCTGATGTAAGATCAGACACTGAAGGAGATATGAGTAGAACTCAAGTGATTTAAAATAATGAATGGGTTTCAAATAAAATGCAAACATAACCATTTCCTTCAACTTAACAGTGGGGAAGAAAAATGCAAAAGAACTTTCCACAAGTAAAGAGTTTGACTTTTTATATTACATATGGAGACTTTCCTCTTCTCTCTGATTTGGTATTTTCTTGAGAAGTGAAAAAAGCACTGAACAGATCAACAATCTTTTGCCTATTTATAAAGATTTGCTATATTTTCAAGAGATATTTTAATTCTCTACTTTTCTCAGGATCCTCCCCCACACTTCACTGGAGGCAGCATGTATCCTACTTAATTCATGGGAAAGGTGGAGCGTTTTACAACTTCCTGAAACAACTAAGACTCAGTGTGGAGAATTTGGCTTTAATTACCATGGGGTAGTATCTAAAAGCAGAGATACGCTCTGCTCTAAGCTCACAGACAGCATTTGGTATTTTGATACTATTACGATGGCGGAGGGAAGAGTCAGTGAAGAGTGTCTGTGCGGAAAGTCACCCTTGAGACACCACTGTTGATAGACCAGACGAAGCTGTCGTTCCTGCAGGTCAGCAGGGAAAGACATCCTTCCCTCCGGCTCCGGCTGTAGCTGCTGCTCCTCACCTCCACCGCCGCTCTGCTTGCCCCTGTCCTCCTCACTTTGTAGCAGCCCCCAGGATACTCCATCCGCTGAAACAGCACATCATTTCCATCTCAAATAAGATGCGTTTGCACTGATGATAAAGAACACAAATCCAGACAAACTGCACCCTGTAAGCCTCTGCCACTGCCAGGTTTAAGACAAAGACAAGGATTTACAGGGATCTCTGGAAAGCTCACTGAGCACAGCCCAGGAGCTTGAAAGGCCTCACAAAACAAAACTTAGATTTGCAAAATCTAACTACGCCTCTCAAAGTAAGAGAGAAATGTAAAGCATTAGAGGCAACAGGTTTCTGACATCCCGAGAGCAGATGAATGCAAACACACCGAGCAGGACAGAGTATGATCTAATCGAACCACCATGCAGGTGATGGGAGCGCGTACAGCGACACACAAACGGGCTCGAACATGTCAAAAGAGCGTGTTACAACGATCTAAAGGGTCAAAACAACAATTAGAGTTTGTAATAAGCAAATGTTCAAAAAATTAAAAATACAGGGTTGTTTTAATAATAGCACTGACTACTTTATTAAGGCTTCCTAATTATGCACTCAATCCCTTGCTGAGTGTTAATCACTGTGCAACTCACTACACCTACAGAGGCTGTCTGGCATGAGTAGTATCTGTCGCTGCAACACTCATGCCGTAAAGTCAAATACAGACACTGGAGCCATGAAATCAGAGTCCTTTGTAGCTGTCATAGGTTATAATAATACATAAATAATTGAGTCTGCTCTTAATAGAGCAGACACAGAACTGGAACACTCCAAAACAAAGATTAGTAACCCAAACAATAGAGGTGATTATCCTCAGGGTAGCTATGGCTTGTTTTTCCCGATTTATAAACAATCTTCCATTCATTCCCTTAAATTTACAATGTGAGGTTTTAGTTTATTCACACTAGTGAAAATGATTTACTGATACAGCAAACAAACAAATTTGCTCTAGAAAGCACAATTAACATACACGACTGAACAAAATGTTACTTGAGTCCCACCACTGTTCTAATATTAATGCTTCCTTTTGATAATGTGCAGCTAATGTGCAAATTCAAAGTTACTGACAATTAATAAGTATTGTTTCAATGGGGATTGTTTCACACAGGATTCCACACAGGGCACTTGCAGGTTAACCTATTGTAGTGTTTGACAAAAATTGTTTGCCCTTGTGGTTGTCTGAACATAGCATCACATTTCAGACACTAACGTACGTATAACATACCGTATCTTATTGCTTAAGCAGCGTACAGTTCTATAGAATGACATATTTCAGTCACATCCCCAAAGAAAAATGTCCTTGCAGCTGCTCTGTGTTACACAAGCGATTTAATCTGCTTGGGACTTGGCACTGTTTTCCCAGCATAAGGGTACATGTTCACATGCCAAGACCCTTCTTTTTTTCCCTCCCAGTGTTCTGATTAGAATAGAACTTATGCAAATCATAAACAGGTTTATTTTTAGCCTCCTTTCCATAGGAAGCAAGACATGCAATTACACTCTGCATAATTTCTAGGCCCACTAACCTATTTCAGTCTGGAGTCTGGCAGAGTAGGAGCCTGACAAAGATACTATATTCACAAAGATGCTGTATGACTGTCCTCCTGGAACAGAACAAACCTCCCGGGTGACAAACCAACACAGGCAACAGAAAACGTTCACAGCAAAGGCGTCCTGCAGCTGCGTCCCTGCGTGGCAGCGCAAGGTCCGTCATAGCTGGACCTATAAACCAAGTTTACACAGCAGCAAACTGGGCTCTCAAATACCAGACTCGTCCCAAACGTCCCTGCTTCGCGTCGCTTTCAAGTGCAACAGTTCTCGTAACTGCGGCTCCTTCCCACATGCCGGCCATGCGGAAACGCCATCGATGGGCACAGAGTGCTGTTGGGCTCCTCAACCCCCACCCACTGCAGGACCCCCGGGCTCCAGCCAGGGCGGGGGCCCCCTGAGCATCGGGCACACAGGTACAGGAGCAATTCCTGCTCCGAGGAACAGAGTCGTCATGCAGTTTTTATGAAGGAATTGGAGCTTCTCGAACTGGCTTTTCAAGGAGCTCGGGAAACCCCAACTCTCCCAGAGGCGGGCTGCGGCGTTCCCGATGGATAGCTTGTGCTTCGCCAGGCAGCGAAGGCAGTGCAGCAGTAAATTCAAGCTGCGGATCACACAGCTGTGCCTCACCGCGCTCCCAAGGACTCCCAGGAACTTAAAACACCAACATCTAAGTGCCAGGTCAGCACCCCTCTGCATCAAATTAACAGATGTGCCATGTCACAGCGGTATTGATTCGAGACATCTCGAAGTTTAATTGGAAAACAACAACAACAACCCCCTGCCAGTGCTCTCTGTGCAATATGGACAGGCAGCAAAATCCCCATAACTCTAGATGTGCACTGGCCATGACTAATGTTAATGCCTGACTGGTACAGAGTTCACACGGCAATTCTGCATCGAGAGAGGCTTTACTCAGTCTGCTGCAACAGCTCAGGATGGGAGCACGCCGGAGAAGTCCCTGCAGACGGCCCAGGGCAGCGCCGTGGGCACCGCGCTCGGGCTGCAGCGCGCGAGGGCTCCGGAGCGTTTCTCATGGACGCCCTCTTTGCACAGGGATGGCTGGAAGGAAACGGGCTTATGTTCCTCAGATTTTTCAACACATTTCTCAGCAAAAACAAGCTTGTTACGCAGAAGTATCAGCGCTGACATTTAAAGTGCTGGTATAAAGAGCACTGCAACTTTTAGCTTGCCTATGTCTCACCATTTTCATAAAAATGAAATATGAAAAAGACTTTCTCTCAAAACACATCCTACAAAACAGCATTTAGTATCAGTTGTGGTTAACTTATACTCTTACGGAATCTTACAAGATTTAAAATCTTCCCCAGAAGGCCTCTGAGAACATACTGAACATCCACTGTGCAGTTTTACAGTACATGTACCCAACTCACAGCATTACTACACAGTCAGCTACCTGTAAGAAAAAATAATTCAAGACCTACCAACATTGTTCAAAATACTTAAAATATCTTCCAATTTGGAAAATAAGGTCTGTATGAAGATGATAGCTAAGCGTCTTTTCCATCGTTTATTTGGCACTACATCTACACATGAAAAGTAAAAAGAAGCCAGGAGACCCGTCCCAGCTACCTACAGAACAGGGGTCAGCTACCAGCAAAGCGCACCAGGAGACACAAGCACGCTCCCACCTCGTTCACACAGACCGAGCACACATTTATCTGTCACACCCATGAATCTCACTGGTTTCACTCAATGAACAGCAATTTTGTTATAATGTAATTTTGCAGGGAAGCGTGTGTTTATGATCTTAACCGCATGTTGTTGTTGTTGAAGTAATCACATAAAGAAAGAACATTTCCCTATGTGTTAAGTTAATCATCATGTAACATTAAAAATGAAAGGAATTTATCTTTTCCCTTGCACAGCATATCCTATTATTTCATCACTATTCATTTAAGAAGATTTATTTTCAGTTATGGCACCCAGGATTTTCAATTAAATACGAAAAATAGTGCTTTCTCTGAGGAGAGCAAGTGTGAAGAGCTAGATGCCAGCAAAGAGGAACTGCTCGGCCTTTGGGATTCAATCGCTTCCTAGCAAAGCGCAAGCAAGAACTGAAACTGCCCAGGCAGCCCTAGCGCACCCCGTGCAACTGCCCACCACAGAAACCCAGCCCCACAGCAAGGCGGGTCAGAGCAGTGAACCGGGCGCGACGGCGGCGAAGGTGCGCGGGCTCCACAGCGAGCGGTGGGAACGGTGCAAGTCCTCACCGCCGAAAGCCACGGCAGAGCTGTCGGCAGCGACAGCGTGCTTGCCTCCGCGGCCTGGCGCATCCGTTTACATTTCTAACAGACTCGCGCAGCTGAGGCTGACATACTCCTTCTTGCTACTCACGCTCCAGAAGCAAGGTAAGACAGGTACCTGGGGTCCGAAACCGCGGCGAGCACCCGCCCGCGCTCGCTCCTGAGCGCCTGGGCACCCAGCAGCCTCTGCCTGGCGTTCAGCACCTGGTTCCTAAACCAGGGGGGGTTTTGAACGTTCGGCTAGTTGCTGCCCGCATCTGCCGGTGCGGTGCCGGCCGACGCACGGCGCCGGAGGCGCTCCGGAGCGCGGCACGGCCGGCGGGAGCCCGGTGCGGGCCACCTCATCCCGACGGGCTTCCCCGGCAGGGACGGGCTCAACCTTCCTGCTCCTCGGGAGCGGGTCTGCGCGACGAACGGGCAGCCACCGAAGGCAGATTGGCTTTAACGAGGTATCATTGAGATAAGAGAGAGTATTATCAATGAAACGCAATTACGAAACCACCCATTTGCAGCAGCAATTCAGCCAACGTAATATTTTAGCAGATGAGCCGGCTCTGAAGTATAAGCTTCATTAGGCTTTAAGTGATTACTTCTCCTGTCCTAACTGATTGTTCATAATTTATTTTTATGGTCATGCACACAGAGAATTTGCAACATAAAGTAGGAACCACTATGTTGATGCAAAACAATGCAGTCACTTTAAATTTACAGGAGGATATAGATATTGAAGACTTCCAATTTACTGAAAAAATTTGCTTCATTATTGTTCCTACTTTAAAGCGTTCCATAAATAAAAGTGTTTGGACCTTGGAGGACTGAGAAAAAAACATGGGTGAACTAAAAATGATTTAGTAAATCAAACAGTTCAACAAATCCTATCCTACAGCACACACAAAATCACAAAAATAGACATAACTCCATTCTAAGAGCAAAGCTCGACTATTAGATTCCTACAAAAATGGCCTACTTTTTTTTTTTTTACCAAAAAGTACAATTATTATAGCCTAATTAGATATTATTTTCTCTCTAGGGGAAGACTAGTAGCAGCAAAAAAAATTAAAAATATTCAGTTGTACTGTGTACATTTGAGTCCACACTGCAACACTTGCTTTTCTTCCATAAAAGGTATCTACTGAGCTGAGCACTATTTGAATATTTACTGTACCGGTTTAGTTTAACAGCAAATGGTAAAGAAAGAGGAAGAGGGACGAAAGGCGCAGGTTAGTCCAGAGCCACGCTGAGGCTCAGCCGTCACCAGACCCCCGGCTCCGGCCAGCGCCGTGCCTGGTTCACCGCTGGCACCAGGGAGGAACCGCATCCCGGTGAAAGGGCTTTTCCTATCCGCCAGCTCCGCATCCCCACAGCCACCGCGCTGCTGCTGGACGAGCAACGCAGACGCACAACTGTGAACAGGGACGAAACGCAATATTGTGAACAGGTGACGAAATGAAGCAGACTTTGCAATTTACAGGGTATACAGGGAGCGAGACCTGTCATGGGTGGGCAGCAAAGCCCATGGTCTAACCACGTCAGCCACCACGAAGCTGCTAAACTGAAACTGCATTATTACAGGAACAGCTACCTCCCTGCCGCCGTGTCTTTGACCTCAGCCTCGCCTGGGAACAAGTGACTATGAGCCCATCGGGAGATACAGCTCAGCTTTTGAGACGATAGCTACTTTGAAGAACCTTAGGTAATTATACTAATTTACTTTGTTGTTTTCCACATGCTGTATACCATGTACGTGTTTCTGACATCTGACAAGAAACAGCATTTCACAGGGAATGATTGGGTTTTTCATAATGTAATTAATTTAAATTAGTTTACTTCCTTGGGCAGAAACTTACTGTCTGCATAAATGCCAGTGTTCTGGATCAATGTTCACCGAGGAATTTACTGCCAGGATTACAGAAAAAATTATTTGTTGCTTGAAACAGAATATAAACTCAATTATTTGGCAACCTAGTATATTCTTCGAGTACAAAAATCAACCCAGAAGCACAGTATTTGTAAGCAGTAGTAAAAATTAACAGAACATTGATGTTTTGAAGTTTTATTATTTGTATATGCTCTAACATCATGAAGTTATTTAAGAAAGTTTAAAGCCTACTTACATTTTATAAGTTCTTAACAACACTGTAAATTATCTTAGCCAATGTGCCATGCGGATGTATATACACGATACATTCAGAGTAGCCCTACAGAAGAAAGCTGTAGCACTCAATACTTTCAATCCTAATACTTAATGAAAAACCCTGCTATCCCAGAGTATTTTACGATAGCTGGTCGTCAAAGCCTCCAAACGCACAATCACATCTCTGGGCTAAAAGCTGAACCCAATAATCAGATTAACAGCATGGGGAAAACGTAACTCCTCGATCTGCTGCAGAGCAGCACTGGCACCATCAATAAAAATGCCGGGAGGCAGGGCAGGCTGCTAGAGCCAGTACGGAAAGTGTGTCTTGATAGAGAAGTTTATGCCTTACACAGATCATATGCACGTGACAAAACCAAATAAAATTATAAAAAATAAAAACCTTACACTTCTTGTTACATTATCAGACAATTGTTTGCAGAGTCTTGCAGAAAATATAATGTTTTTCTTCCTTATGTCAGCTCCTGCACTGTCCTAACAGTATCCAGCATGTGTAAACAAGAACTGAACCAGTTCAACCATGGAAGCAGCTTTTTTCAGAAACAACAGCCAGTGAGCAAGACAAAACCAAACCCAACTACCCAACCCCCAGTCTCCAACTCTTCCCGTTCAGGAATTCCGCGCACCCTTACACACCAAGCCTGATCCAATTTAAACCTGCCCCCACGGGAGCCTCCCGCGGGGCTGTGCGGAGCACTGCAGCCGTGCCCCGTTCACAAAGCCACGCTGGGAACACGTGGATCCATTTCAGCGTTTAACTTGACAACCCACGCACCTTCCCATCATCTCTCTGCATGAAAAAGTGTCTAAAACCAGCCGCATTGCCAGGGCAGCTACTGTGGAATCTAAATGTTAATTCTGTATTTTGTAAATACATCTTTGATCTAATAAATCCCCTTATATTCACGTGCTAAAAAGCAAAGTTCACAACTTTACTCTTCAAATTGTTATAACCTGTGATGAGTAACTCATCAGAAAAACATGGTTGTGCTATCTTGTTGGACAGTGGGGGCAAGAAGGGCATTGAAGAGGGTAAAAAGGGAAGGATGACGGCATTCACAGCCTAGCACATACTCATTTATTTCTCTAATGAGAGAAAAAAAAAAGGCATTGCAGAAGAGAATTATTCCGGAGGGCAGACTGTTGTAACTGCAGCCGCAGGTCTAAATTATATAGCCAGAAGGTCGTAACGATCTTTATCTTCCTCCTTTGCACGCACTCACCCATAGATACAACAATGGCAACTCCATTCCAGTAACGGAGTTAACCTTAAACGTGAAAAGTTAACTTTAAATGGCTGTCTGTTGTTTGCCAGTTCCTGTGCTTTGCTGCTGTTGGCTAAACACCTTCACATAACAGCAGGTAAAAACTCCACAGCACTAATGATTATTTTCCTTTACTGACAGCTTATGTTCAGATATCCCTGCTGTGGCTCTCACGTCATTCAAATTGCGATGCACCCCATGCTTAGAAAACAGAAATGTTATATTTTACCAATAAAGGGTTAAGGACTTCTATGTCAGTTCAACTGACCTTGGTGTGACTTACCCACAACAGTCAGCTCTTCAGCAACACAGATGGTTGAACTGATGTTGCCAATGTTTTAAAAAAAAAAAAGGCATTTTCTGAGCTTAATTATTGTTATTATTATTATTTCCCCATGCTGTGTTTACTGTTTTACATATGCCTCTGACTGCCAAGGAATTGTTAACTAATCACCATGAGATTCATTTTGTCAGTACACAGCTGGGTACTTGGTCATGCAACATCTGCTTCTCAGCATTTCTTCTTTTTCTTATCAGTAGTTTGTAAGAAAACAGTCTCAACAGAGTATGTCAGTCAGCATGTGGAAAAAGAAGCTGGTAAATGAGTATATTAACTAACAGCTATTAATACATAAACCTTCAGATTACTAATGAACCCACGCATCTTACAGAATGGAGCCGACATGAAATAGGTAAAAAGAGACATTCTGATTTCCTCATCGCAAGGCATTTATTAAAGATTCCTGCAAGTCAGAAGCAGAACATAACGGGAATAACTCACACTCCTGGAATCACCCGTTCTGCAAGACCTGGTCTCCCAACCAGTTCCACGCTTCAGAGCAGCCTGGTCCGAAGCCCAGCTCGCCGCCTTTCCTGCGGAGATGAGCCCTGGCCGTGCCCGACCGTGTCGGAACCTCTACGCAGAATGGCGGCCTCACGCCGAATTCGGCAGCGGGAAGTTGCATTTTGTAGAGTATTCTGGCAACCACTTCTTAAGCACTTACCAACGCACCTCCTGATGACTGGCGCAGTCAGACAGTTTCCCATCTTACGACCAAAGCCACTTAGTTCCCTCGGCCCCAGAACCTGACACGCAGTGCTTGCAGCAACTTTGAAAAGATTTATTTGCTGCCTCTCCTCTGTGCTTTTATCTGCTAAATATTATCAAGAGAAGCTAAAAAAAAAAAAAAAATTTCCAACGACAGCATTTTTACAGGATAATCTTTGAAGAAATGCTTCTGTAATAAAGTTTTCAGAACACCTGCATCTGAGAGACTGGCAGATTAAGAAAGGGCAAATAACCAATTCATTAAAACAATAAATCTGGTTTTCATAACCAGAACTTACTGAACATTAAACAAAACTTGCTCTTTCATTGCCACCTATGTAAACTTCTAAGCACGGACCACAGGTCAATTCTGCAGCAGATTAAGTTCTAGCTGGCACGTGTTAGCATTTGTTCACCTGTGGAGAGGTCATTCTGCATGGGGAACATGATAGCTGTATTCCCAATTATTTTTAGCTTCAGAACAAACTTCCACTACTTTAAAACATGCTATCAACTAGAACTAGTTGAGGCAGAGATGAAAAGCAAGGACAGCAACTTCACAGCAAGATAACTGCCATTTTCACTTTTACTTTGTGCTTTCCATCATAAAAATGAGTCTATGTAAGCCATGTATGACCACACTTAAAAACCTAAACAATCTGATTTTAGAAGGTCCTCATGGGCCATGGCTGCAGTCAGATACAAATGGCACCTTCACTTCTGGTCAGCTTCCAAGCCACCTACCCTCCCTTCTCTACGTACAATAAATGGCCACAAAATTGACATATCGGCAGTGAACAAGAATCAAAGTCTAAAGAACAGGGCAGAAAACAACTGCTCCCCGGCAGATGTCTGCCACAACTGTGTGGATGATAATCTATCAGATTCAGTGATTAACTTTCACCAGTTGCTTTCAGTTTAATTTTTGCCCCCGAAAGGTTGGCACAAGGCAGATGTCGTAAGTGAAATTACAATATTTGTATAGAATGAGACAGAAAGGGTCATCCAGTTACAATAATAACAGTTTCACATTCGGAGCACTTAGCTCTTGGATTGCAGTGCATTCAGCTTGGGAAGCTTGCCAGTCATCGTCTTTATGCAGCTGTCTCCAAAGGCTGGACTCATTTATATCTGCTTAAAGAGCTTGCTAAATTCAAGACTGACACGGAAATGGAATTCTCATAAGAAAGCACTTCAAATAAAAAGACAGCTTTGAAGGCAAGGCCAAATCCAATTTCTGTTCTCAATTCACAATCAATCAGAAGGCAGCTATGGATGTACACCCCAACAGGAAAACCCAAACTGACAGCACGGTAGTTTTTTCCTGTATTTATTGCATCACTCCCTTTTCTGTCATCCTTGTCTGACCGTATAGGTTCTACAGTAATCTCTCTGAAATGCTTTACTATCGCCAGAGCACAGCATTTCACAGAGCGGATATTTCTGTTACCCACAATAGACACTTCTTATTAAAATGCTTCCTTTCTCCTTGCTCCCAGGACACACACGTGAACCTGAAGGTAAGAGTTTTAAAAGGTTACCTTTTTCATTTGAATACAAGTATTTCATATAGAATATCATATACACAGCCAGTTTCAGTCAAACAGAACTGTTGATTTTATATATATCTCAACTTACCAATATAATAAAACATACAGCTAGATGATCACCTATGATCACAAGAATCACATCAAGAAATTCTGACAGCAGGTACCTGTCCCAACAATCATCATCTCACAAAACTGTGACTGGAACGTAGTCAAGATCCTTCCTAATTTTCCTTGTCATGTGGAGCCAGAATCAGGTAGCAGTTACATAGTTAGCACTTGATTGTTACAAAGCAAACCCATCTAAACTCCAAAATTCACTGTTCGGTCCCCATTGGCAGCTATACAGAAACAGCAAAGAAAAGAAACCAGGCATCTTGCTGCTCAAATAAATAATGTGATGGAACAGAGATTAGCTTGTCTTTATCTGCCAACTTAAATTCTTATTAAGAGACTAATGGGGCTTTCCTGAAGGCACTGTCAGAACAAGCAGGTGAAACCAATGCTGTGGGTATTTGGTACGAAGCACAGAAAGCTCGTCCCTGCGCACTGTGCACAGCGGGAGGATTTACTGTGCCAGGAGGAGTATTACTGCAAAGGGGCAACTGCATAATTTGTTACTGTAAAAACACAACGCGTGTCCAACATGCAGGCTAAGAATAGATTTTGAAGAGCAGAATTTCAAATATCCTCTGCTTCTAAATTTATTTTGCAGTGTTTGCAGTAGCACTGAGGTCCAGCTAAGTCCGCAGGCATCACTCGAATTTCCTGCATTTGAATCAGATGCACATTGTTACTTCAAAAAGCAGATTTTATTTTTATCTCCACATATTTGTTAAATATAAGAAAAGCCTCACACTTTGCATTTAAAACTTGTATTTCCAGGTAACAACAAACAGTAAATCTTTCCAGATCACTGCAAGCAGCCTGAAGAAAGGGTCCAGTTCTCATGTCCCGATTTCAAATTCTTTAGATAAGATAGAAAGTTCTGTCAAATAACTGGGATTTTTTGAAAACATGAGAGGTTTTTCTTTGCCAGTTCTTTAATACCCAACATCTCTGCAACCACACAGACCAGGAAAAGCAACAGACCTCTTAAGAACATAGCTCAATTAGAAAAAAAAAAAACAAACACAAACAGATGTATTTGCCAAGAGGCAATAAATAAGGATTTCAGAACAACAAACTTTATGCCCTCCGAAGGTGATTCAACAAAGCAGAAATTGATTTAAGTCCTCTTTCTCTTTGCTGCATTTCACCCAGTATAAGAAAAAACAGTCCACAGAAAGAACTTCCTCAGGTAGAAACCCTTTTACTATTCCTACAGCATGACACTTCACATTACGTATCAGACTTTGATGCCTGAATGGAAGAGTATCCTATTTTTAGTAGACTTTTAACTGAGAGAAAAAGCAGAGAACAGTTGGTAGTTTCTGAATACTTTAAAACTTCTCTGAGGAAATACTACACGCAGTTGTGTACAAATACGGGCCGACAAAAAGGTTAACGAAGACCCCAGGATCCCGTCCTCGGGGCCACCACTGCGCCCAGAAGGACCACCGCAGCCTGATGAAAACGATGCCGTTTTAAGCAGTGCTCAGCACCACAGTTTAAACAGTAGCCCATCCACAAAGCAATTTCCACGTCCATTCTGTGTTCCCTCCCGCTGCAAAGGCCAGAGAAAGCCGATACCCTCCTGCTTCCAAACAGACACACCTGTCTCCCCATTTTTTTTGTTAAGGAATTTGTGCTAAAATCAGACTGTTGCATGGCCAAAGCTTATTAAATTTACGCAAATCACAGCACAGTAACAGTGTTCTCCAGTCTCCAGAGAGTTCCAATTCTCAGTATTTGGGATAAGGAACTGTTTGAATAGCACAAACGCTTCCGATGCTTCTTTAAAAAGCAACTGACAGTTCTGATGGCGGACAGCTAATTACGGGAAGACAGCTTTAAATTAAGAACTGTGCAAATCACTTATCTACGCTTATGTATAAAAAATGCACTAAGAACATTGTTTCAACAATACAAACACTTGTGATTTACAAATATTTGCAACCTCAGGTTCAAATCCCAAATTGAACGTTCCACCAAACCCAGGGCAGACCCTGGCACCAACGACGACTCACCAACACCCACCATCGGGGGTGGGGGGGGGACACACCAAACGCCGACCGAGCTGCGGCCACGGGGCATCTCACCCGCTCTCTGATCTGCCTCGGAAATACCCTTAAACTTCACTCTCCACCGAGACAAGCCAGCCCGAACGACACCCAGACCGGCGCCTGCGGCTGCACGTGAGCTTACGGGTGGCGACTGTTCTTCACTCCTGTTCGTCCCCCGGAGGGCCCTGGAGACAAGCAGCCACCGCACTCTCGCTGCCTTCTGCACGTTATTTACTAAGGTAGAAAGATTAATATGGAGGATTCCTATTAATAAGGCTATTCAGCTAGCAAAATTAAGTGACAGGGAAGTATTTTCAGTGCAGTACCTTACGGCTGAGCTGACAAATGTACCTTTTTCCCCTTACGTTACTCAATTCCGCAGTGACAAAGCGGCAAGAGATTTAGAGATTTATGCTCTAAACCCAAACTTCATTTTAAATCCATACACTTTACATAGGGGTTAGAAAAGATGTCCTTGGCTAAGGAAGACCCTCATGTTCTGAAATATTTTGCAGAACAGAGCAGAACCATAAGTAGAAGATATAATACACAGTACAGCGTAAACAACATTCACTCCACTGCAATTATTTGCTATTTTGATGAACATTAAGCGCCCTGCCCTAATGAATTCATTTAGGTACTCGCAGCATCTCCTAATGTGCATTAATTAAACTTTTCCAGCATCTCTACCTTCACCAGAGAGAAGTAATTACTCACTGCTGTGCTACAGAGAGGGAAATAAAATCCACAGGATTACGTTTTTTTATATTGAGTAAGTAGGGCAGATAGGAAGGCCTGCAATTTAGAGGCAAGTTGCTGCAGTTCATAATTCCACAACATGAGCAATACTTCAGGCCTTGCATTGAGTAAAACGTATTTCCTGCTGCCTGTAAATAAGCCACGAAACAGGTTTTAATGGTAGTACACAGGTCTGTCAAGGACATAATTATTTGTCTTTTTCAAAATTCCTAGGAGGACACAGCATAAGCCAGTTAGCTGTTACCTCAGCTATTCAGTATAGTTTAACGACCAGCTGCATATACCCATCAACACTTCATACCTTATCTCTCAGTGAATACATTTTAAAATATTTTTATTCATAAATATGACATATTAATGCTTCTATAATAAGCCATTTAAAAAGTACATGCATGAGCAGCATCTGAAGATGTCAGAAATCTAGAATAACGGACAACAACTTTTATTTATTCGTACAAAATTGCCTTATACAATAGGGACCAACTCTGAATATGAAATAAAACCACAGCAATTTTGTCTTCAAACTTATGTCCTTAGCATTTTTTGTCATATACCAAACACAACACATTAAAGTTCACATTACAAACACTATCTGCCAAGGAAACACTATCAACTTGAAGCAAAGCCAAGGCAATAAATATTTCAAAATATTGCTCAGCAATGGAATACCATACTTGATTACTTATTGGTACTTGCACTCGATGGTACCCACAGTACTAAGCAGTTTTCACAAACAAGTTCTCCCTGCACCAAAGCATTTATAATCTAATCTCACTGCAAAGAAGATTAGTGAAATTACTGAGCGATAATAGTTTCAGCAACAGAGGTAAAAATACTTTCCTGGCACTTTTGGTCAGCTGATTTCTGAGGAATTCTTTAGACCAATAAAGGACGAAACAAGCCATTAAACATCATTCCCCAGGATTAACATAGGGCTCTGCCTCTCTCTTACGTAACAGGATTCTAAAATTCCCCCCAAGTACATGCATTAGGAGGAAATCATTTCTACAAACCTAAAATTTTAGGGCTTAGTTATTTCCTGATAGTTCTGTGGTTTTAGAGCAAACAAACTGGATGTTAATCCTCTTGCATTTAACGAGTAGTACCAGCAAACTCTGCTTCTGTCTATTGCAAGAAGGTCACGGTAAACTTGGCATACAACCAAAACAAAGTTGCATATACTGGCAATGAAATCTTAAAGGGAGGGCAAGGCTTAAGCAGTTTGGGTGGTGGTGTGGTGGTCTGTTTGAGCAAAAAATGTGTAAAAATGATTTAAAAATCCACCTATGTCCTTAGCTTTTTTCATACATATCACTTGGCACAGGAGGGAAATACTTAATCAGCACGTTGACTTACACTGAGTTCAAATAATTTGCCAGTGGTTTTATGTTTTGTTTTTTAATAATGTATGTGAGTTATTTCTTCTCTTCCTGACATGCATCTCCGTATTCAGCTGCAGGATAAAGCTGGTAGGTCACCAGCTGTGCAAACATAAGAAACCTGCCAAACAGAATAAACCAGCCCTCATTTCTACTTCAGTTACACTTTTGTTGTGATCTTCCAAAAAGTCTTGCATGGAAAAGGAAAACTATCAAGACAGGCACTTCTGCTTTTTATTTTGATTTGTTTTTAGGAGAGTGATTTTCCTACCCAGACTCACCAAGTTTTATGCTCGACACCGCTCCCCTGCTACGTGCTGCTTTTTTCAGAATTGAAAATGCATGTCTAAGACACTATGCACATTGCTTTTTCCTAAAGTTTGGCTACAACTACAGCAACTATTTAAGAAATACAATACTTTTTAAAGAGGCTTTCTTTACTAAATTAGACAGTGAATGACCGAGTCATCCAAAGATTATATATACTTCATTTCATTATCTTCAAGTTAACATTGTTAAAAACATCACACAAAACAAAGGCACAAAGTTGCATATCAGTCGCTTTATCTATTTCTTTATAACTTTTACTACCAGTCTTCACCACCACAGGAATTTTATTTTCAATGACTTACAAGAATAATTTCTTTATGCTTAAGCACTGAATCAGATACATTTTTTCTTAGGATATGAAGAACTGGTTTAACTATTTGCATTCACCCAGCCGCCTGGTTTCATGAGTTAAGAAAGAGATATATGCAGACAGTCTAAGACCTGCCCAATTGCAGATCAAATATCTTAGGTGATATTTTAAATTTCTTTCTGGGAACCTTTTTGGTCAGTCACCGGAGGCTGCACCGCACTGTTAGACACCCCGCAGCAGTGGGTCTCAGCTTGTGGCCATTGAAGACTGAGACCCTGAATGACTCCCACTGTGTTCATGAAACATTTAAGAAGAGCACACAGGTTAAACGCAGGCGTAACTTTGCCACACAAGACTTGGTGACACTGGAAAATTCAGACAAACAAGTTGAAAGTTACTGCTCTACTTTCTACCCTAACAGTATTTCCACTAACAAATTAATTTGATAAACTACATCACCGTATCAAACAGTAATTAAGCAGCCACTTCAGATGGAATTGTTTCTCTTATCTGCTCTTTCATCAACATGGAAGGAGTTTTTTTCAAACATGTTTCTTCTAGCTAAGCACAAAACTGGTGCAGGTGGCCCTGTGCACCCCTCCCGCCTCGGCGGGGCGATCCGCTGCGGCAGCTCTCCCCCGGCACTGCCGACCTGCCAGCACCCAGCGTCGGCACCGAGCAGGGCCCTGCGGGCACGGGGAGCTGCTTCTCGCCCCGCCACAATCGCCACGCAGCATTTCTGCATCGAAGCTCAGCCGGCCGCAAGCTGCCAAAGGGCAGAGACAGACCTGCGCCCTCCCCAAGCCGAGGGGAAGGAGGATCCAAGATGGCCTGACGCCATGGCCGGAGAGGACTCCGGAAGAAATCGGCAGTCACGGACTCCCCGGGGCAAAGCCCGAGGCTGGTCACAGCACTTCCCCTTTCCCCCACACCAGCACACCCCACTTTGCCTGCAGAGCATGCAAGAGCTGACGAACCCTTTCAAAGGGCAAACAGATGAATCCTGGCAAAATGGTTCCCGAATCGCAAGCTACGTCCTCACCTGCATGCTAAAACAGTCCTTAACAGAAGAGACACAATTTGAACCCCAAAACATAATAGCAAACATTGAATTGCTCTCAAAATACAACTGCAAAACAATCCCAGTCCAAGGGAAATTAATTCCTCCCTAAATGTTTTATCAAAAAAACCTCTGGCAAAGGCAGCAAGGGCATTTCAGTAGAAACTCAGCACTAAATGCATTCCTTTATATTCTCTACATTCAAAGCTTGATATACAGGCTAAACCACCAAGTATTGATGGTTGTTTTTCAGAGCAATTTCTGGCAGATAACTGCACAGATCTCCCGACTTGGATTTTTAAAATTCAAAATGGCCTTCAGTGTTCTTCACAGCTCGGAGAAACTGGCCGATGATGTACACCTCAAACTGCATTTGATTACCAGGAGGCAGGTAACACTGGCACATACCAACAACTCATTTTTATTTCTAGATAGGAGATCTTTATTCATATTTGCACTACAAAGGAGTGAAACGTCTAATGGCCAGGCCTAAAAACGTGTGTGGGTTTTTAGTGGAGTGAGCAAGGAAGGGAGCTTGGTTTTTCTTTTAAATGATTACGATGTTTATGATGTATCTTGAGTTGAAAAACTTCTGAAAGCATCTTCATGTAAACCCGTAATGGTCTGCAAGACAGCTACTGAATGTTGTAAATCTGCAAGCCAAGAATCCAAGATGGAGTAAACATCACCCCGATTCATACCTTCCAGGTTCCTTTAAAAAAAAATTTCCAGTTTCCAACTCTTTATTTCCTTCTGTTAATAAGCTTCATAAACCAACCCTGGAAACACCCAGGCTGTCTCTCACCTCTGCAGCTACCTCCTCTGCCGCAGCACGGCAGCAGCCCCTGGGCAGTCCTGCCGTGCCACGGCGGCAGCCCTGCAGCGCCCACCGCGCCGGGGGCTGCCCAGCAGCACAGCTTGCTGCCCCGAGTCGAAGCCACACCTGAGCAGCCGGAGGCACGTCAGAGCCGAGAAGTGACCAACGTGCCCTGCAAAGCAAACCCTTCAGGCTCCACGGGGCCAGACCCTGCCGAAGAGGCCGCCTGCCCGCGGGGCGCAGCCTCCCCAGGCGTGCAGCCCACGCACGCTCCGAGCACCAGCCACGAGTGCCCGGCGGCTGCAAGGAGGCCCCGGGCCCTCCGCTGTCACGGGGGAGCTCCTTCTAAGGCGTCTGTGCCAAGCTTGTCCTCACGCCCTGCCTCAGACCATCACGCTCTGCAGCCCCGAACAGATACACAAATATATCTGTTTGTAGTCCAACAAAGGAAGGATGGGAGCACTGCCACGACCCCGCTTCCTGAGAAGCCCAGGTGACATCCAGCAGTATATGAACATCCAGGGCTGTAGGGGTTTCTGGGCGACTTTGATGGAAATTTCTATAGTCCCCCATGACATCTACGCAGCCAAAAGCAGAACCGCTCCCGTCTCAGCTGGGCGCACTTGGAGGGGACGAGCTTCACCCGGGCAGAGGCGTCCCTTGGTGCAGGGCCTCCACAGGCTGCCACAGCTCCCACTTGGCCGACAAAAAGATAAAGTTTTAAATAACATCCAGCACAGGAGGGAAGTGTTCCCATGTCTTCAGTTTGAAGGTATACTGGGACCAAATTAGAAAAAACCTGAACATCTGTGCCTTCCCACACAGTTATTAATTAGCACGTACCAGTCGCTAGAATAGTAAGCATTACAAGGCAAAGCTCAATTACTGAACCTCGTTAAGTCTGACTCCAGGGACTGCCCCTCGCACCTTACATGCCTGAAGACACGTTTCCTTCTATCGGGCATTATCTGCTGTGGGTTACGGCCTCGTCCTTGTGCTGTAAGAGAAGGAGCAACAAACTCCTAATCCTGCTCTTTTGTACCGTTATTGCATGTTCCCATTCCTCGTACTTGTTTCCTTTGTGTTGTAATTTCACCTTTCTCTGTCTCACTGCACAAGAGTTTTTCCAGGCTGGTGATCCCTTTGCATCTCCTCTACTTCTGTCTCTTTGAGATAAGGTGAGCAGTCATCCTCAAAGTACTCCCTAACATCATTTGCAGAAGTCGGCAAGACCCACTTGTCACTTGCAGCTCCCACGTTCCCCGCTGGATCCGACCTGCCCAGCACGTGTCGGCGCAGGCACCTGCGCTGCAGCAGAGACAAGGTGAAGCTACCGGCTGCTTCCACACACTCAGTGCCAGAGATGGTCCTGGATGGTCCCAGCCTCACCAAACAAATACGTTTTTGTACAAGTGCAATGCAACTATTGTTGTAGTCAGGTTTTGGGTTAGGTTCTCACGTTAGGGCAATACTAGTCTGGATTTGTAAGAATGCATGCTCTCTATTTCCAAATGCAGTGGATTTAAGAAGAGACAATTTTAGTAACAGATCATTCACACAATCACATTAACCTTGCTGATTGCCTTTACTACCTTTTTGAAAGAATACTTCATTATCATGCAGATGGAAATAATGCATTTCTAGACACCAAAACCCAGAATACTTCTGATGTTTATATAGCATCCAAAATCCATATTCATAAGACACCAGCTGTTAGTCTGATTGTATTTATTATCAAAAGTCAGTAATGAAATGGCACTGAAGTAGAACACAGTAAGAATCAATATTCAAGTGTACCAGGATCTGACAGAGCTAGAATTCAAGCTTTACATTTTTTATACAGGTAACTGAAGAGAGATGGCAATCCAGAGCTTAAAGGAATTAACTTTTTATTCTTATCTCAGCAAAGTAATTTACAATGGATCAAGCTATACAAACTAGACCACTATTCAGCAAATGAAGAGTTTTACAGGATGGATAGTAAACACTAGTGATTTTCATTTTGAAGAAGATACATTCAACGGAGAGCAACCATTCATGAAAAATTACAGGCTTGAGAAACATACACATTGGAAAGTAGCTTTAAGCAAGCATTTTTAAAGGTGGCTATGAAAACACACTTTAAAAGCTCACTGTCAGAGAAAGCCCAGTTATGTCTAACAACCTTGGTGTGCTTTGCAAATGAAGTAACATTTCCACGTAAGATCATTACTGTAACACGTTGTATTTGCATATGACAAAAAAGCACAGTGATATAAGGTTGAACAAAAGATTGCTATGATTGTATTCCATATTGAAAGCTACACCTAAACGAATCACAGAACATGGCTATGTGCAACCACCTGTATCTGCATCTTAAACAGCAGCACTGAGGGACAGTTTGTACGTAGGTTTTAACAGCTAGTATGCAAAAATTAACATAAACCCCAGCAGCCCTTGACTTGCTGCACCCATAGTGGTAATTCTCTTTTCTTCATTAGTGCCTCTACAGTCTCCTTGACCACACTGACCAACACCCTTCCCGGGGTACTCCCCTCTTCACCAGAAGTATATGCTCTTGCTTTTAAAACTGATTCGCTTGGAAGCTAGCCCATCGTGTTCAACTACTGCTGGTACGTCACCTGGGAGCAGCTCCTGTTCCCACTGTGACCCGCCGAGGGCCCGAAAAAAGATTAACTTAACACAGATTCAAATACCAATTAGCAGCTGAGAGATAATTACTTAGGATTCTGGTTTCAATGATGGTATAACAGATCAATACAAGTCTGCTATCTTCCTACTGCATTTTCCCCTCACCTTCTGTTCAGCAGAACTAAATAAGGAATTTACTCTCAAATACAAAGAGCTCATATTTTTCTTAAACCAAATCTAGTACTCTCAGGAATACTATTGCTTCGAAGAAAATTTTTCCCATTCAGGGAACAAGATGTGATTTAACTAACAGCCCATGAATGCAACAAGATATTTCTTAAAAGGAAGCATCATGAATTAAAAACAAGAACCAGAAGAATGAATTCAAAGACCTTAAAAGAGAGCAACAATCAAAACCAGACTAATTTTTTCCGCTGCCATTTTGAATGCACAATCCTTGTTATATTTTAAGATTTTTTTAAGAATTATCAGCTGAAAAATATCTTGAAGCAGATGTTCCAACAATAAAGCAGCACAGTGCATAGCAAGTTATACAAGCACAACTTGTTTACCTCAGGAATTTTCTGAAAAGACAGTTTAGTTTTAAAGTGTCTTTTTTTTATAAAAGCAAAATGAAAATTCTTAAAAAAAAATTAAGGAAATTGTATCTTCTGAGAGCGATAAAGACCAGCCATTTTCCACGACTGACTAGCATTTCATTAAAGCAATCCAAGAATTCAAGAGCAATACCTAGACAAAAATTATGAAGATGAAATCTGCTGTTGAAATCATGGCTTCTAATAAGATTCATGTTTATTTCATTCTTGGCTTCATTCACACAGAAGAGAAAGCCTCCTGCCATTGCAGAGTAGTGGCAAAATTACAGTTTCAAGGATTTTAAACAAGTTCTATGCTGGCATGTAAACCTAAGCTTTTTCTTTTTCTTTAACAGAAAAGCATCATAAACATGCAAGAATTTCAATCAAAACTGTCTACCTGAATGAGAAAACTTCCTTCCAGGAATAACTGGAATACAAGTGATCAGTCAGTCCTAGTGAAAATCTCATTCCCCTAAAGCAGGGGACACGGACACAAAGGAGGTGGGTTTGGAGAACACCAACTGCACCCCCCGCTCTGCCACCAGCTCCAGGTAAACGCGGGCCTTACTCTGCACTATTCTACTGGGTCTCTCCTGAGAGACATCAACGATCGGTAGAGGGAAGAGAATGGCTCTCCTGCAGGGAACAAAAAAGTACAAATTAAAACCATGGTGTTAAGCAGCACAGTAGCAAAAGCCACATGAGGCCTCGTTATCATTTGAAACTAACACGCCAAGAAAGCACAGAATAATTAGAGCGCATTTATGGTGAAATCATTAACACAGTACTATCGCAGTAAAATTTAAACAAAGGAGTATGTGAAAGGGAAAGACAGTACGTTCTATGCCAAGAATAATATGTTTATATAAGGATGAATATGAGAAACAAGATTATAAATCACATGCACATACTAATACCCATCCCTTGGCAAGCGCTCGATAGTCCTCTGCATCAACACTTCTGAGATGCAAGCTAATAGCTTTTCGTGCAAGGTGGCTCTCTCAAACTGTGATAGGACACATCACTGCTACTGCCAATGCTTTAGAGAAATGACAGCCTCCAGCAGAAAGCATTTCTTGTTCAGCTTTCTTTTTCAAGACTGCACATCTGTCTTCTGCCCAGTTTCATGAAACCGGGATAGCCTACACATTCATTATAGCAACCCTGTATGTTTTGGGCTTTTCTTGGTGTGGTAAAACAAATTAACCTTTCCTTCTTTTGTATAAAAATGGATCAGTTTCCCATGCACTCTCAAGCAGGGAGGGCAGCCTTCCACGCCAGCATCCAGCAGCCCCCCACCTAATGCGCATCAGGAACTGAAG
Organism: Pelecanoides urinatrix; assembly: GCA_013400755.1. Lineage (NCBI taxonomy): Eukaryota > Metazoa > Chordata > Aves > Procellariiformes > Procellariidae > Pelecanoides > Pelecanoides urinatrix. The sequence goes on from VZTQ01001671.1 coordinate 82,132, forward strand.
GACCTGGGCTGGCTGCCTCAACTCCTCAGACTAGCAGAGTAACACATTAGTCTGTTTAATCACCGAGCTGGCCTACTGCCAGCTTCCAGAGAAACACAGAATTAGGGTAATGCCTTTCCTCCGAGAGGCAAAATTATCCTAATGTGTACTCTGATCTCTGTTTTAACACGGCACATTTAGAATTCATCTGATTTTGCAAAAACAGTCTCGGAGTGCGGCGTGCCCTCCTCTCTGCCTTAACTGCCAAACATGCAAATGTTTACCCTCACATGGAGGCTTTGTACCTACCTCAAGCACAAGAGAAAATGTAAATGAATCTTATATACTCAGCTTCGAGTATTATGTCTCAAGTGCTGAATCCTTATCTGAGTCATTGTATTTGTCATCACCGTTTTCATTCATTCTGCTTCAGACAAGGGACCCCCATGCACAAGCCGACTTCTGAACATTTCCATTAGCTCCTGCTGGTAACGGAGGCATTAGGGATCGATGACTGTGCCATTTTACAGTCATGTGAGAAAATGCATCCAGCAATAAATTGTAGTAGATTTGATCAGGAGAGCATTTTGGTAAGATAAGGCCTTGCTAACTTCAAGATCCTCAAGTCCCAAGAGCATTACATGATTTAGTGAAAGATATTGACTCGAAAAAAATTAGTTTGGTACTGAGAACTTGGAGTACTACATCCACCTGTCAATCATCTCTTTCTCTGTACTAATGAATCGTAATTCAAATAAAGCAATAAATCTGAAGTAGTTAGAGGTGTCATGTCGAAAGGCTGCAGACTATGGTTGAGCACACACAAAGCAGCAACATGCATCAGCTTTGGACCAGGGCATACCATATGTATTGTAAACAGCATGAAGGACGGAAAAAATAAACACCCTGTGAGTTCTGTGAGTATGAGTATGAGCTGGGAAGTCCTCCATGTGCCCCAGCTGGGAAAAAAAACACCAAAGCAGGAACCAACACCTTACTGCAGGCCAGGCCATCCAGACTGGAGATAACGGAAATCCCCAGTTGGAGGAAGAGCTCCAGCCACAACTGTGAAAGTTGTGAAAGTCAGCTACGAAACAAATACATAGGAAATCAAGGTTTAATAGTTTCCGGAGCACGGAGACTATTAAAAAAATTTAGTCTGAAGCGCACTTTTTAACTTTAAATCTTGCAGCATTTTTTTATTAAAGATCAGTTTTGACGCAATGGAGCCAACATACATTCTCTCAATAATCAAGGGACAAAACTATGCACTCTGGAAGCATTTCTCAAGTGGAATAACTACAAGACTCTGCCATTCCTTCCCAGATGCTAGTTATGGTGGTCATGAAACCATAATAATTGCCACAGAGTAGCTATATTCATCAAAGCTCCTTAGTTTGGAAGGAAAACACATTCCTTCCTACGTAGTATCTGGCAACTCAGGCTGCAGAAAGAGAAACTTACAGATAATCAGTAATTTTCGTTGCTTTAAGTCTGCAACCTAGTTTTGATGTATTTTGGCTACCATGCTGCTATAAAGAAAGAAGGCATTCAAAGTTAATAAGTGTTTTAGCAAGCAGGCTCGCCTGCACATACAAACATCTTTCTGGCTAAATCTGAAGGCCACATGGAACTAGTAGGTACCTTTAGAGTATGAACTTAGCACTCAAAGACAATGGATTTGACTAAAGCAAAATGCTTTAGTTTTTTCTTCATGGAAATAAAAGAACCTGCAGCAGCGCCAGCTAGTTACAAGGCTAACGTACTAATCCGAGTAACACTGGACGGGGAAGGTCCTCGAGCCACATGGCAGCCATCATTTGGATGCATGTAAGCAGGCGATTAGCTTGAAACCAGCACTTACCAAGTGTGCCTAAAATACAAATGCACTCATTATGATGAGCCAGCCTATATTAGCATGCGTGCACATACATACAAATACCATATTGCACAAAAAGCCTTATTTCTCTGTACTGCCGTTTTGCTCATCTGATCAAGATGGTGATGAATTATACAAAAATAGAGGTATGGTTATAATCTCAAACATCAACTAGAAGGAAGGGATATCTAACTTTTATTAAGACAACTCAGATCCCAGCATCAGTCCAGGTACACTGGCAGAGAGCTTGAGACCGGCCTTCTGCAGACTTTGCTGCGTCAGCCCCCACCGATACCGGAACCAAAGATTTTCCAGCCAGCCGGCACGCACCTGAGCCAGACCTCGTCCGAGGCACGGCTGCGGCCCCGGCGACACTCATCCCCAGCCGTGGCACACCGGTCTTGCTCTCGCTCCTCAGCGAGTAAGGACAGAGCAAGAAAGGGAAGGACAAATTTCTTCATCAACAAAATGGTCCATCATTTGTGATGTGCAGTTAACAGATGGCGTTCAAATTAACATTCATATCTTTCAAGTGTCTTATCAAACAAGACTAAACAGCATCTTGAAATTTCCATTTTAAATTTTCTATGAGCTTGCTGTAAGTATCACAGACAGATTTTACTGCTGTCAACTAAAGCTGTTGCTGCCTTTAATGAAGGACTACATCACTACTTGAAATAAAGCAGTCCAGTCCCCCAACATGCTGTTCAAGGCCGTTGGGACACCTGCACAGACCTGGAAGATGGAGCCAGCTCTTAAACACCAAAGTTGCCCTTTCAAAATGCAGAGGCAGACCATGAGCATCAAGGCCTTATACACACCCTGGAATTCAGAGACAAGGCAACAGATTCCTCGCTGTCGTGGCAAAGACCCCTGAAGTTGGATCCCCTCAGACTTCTGTCCCAATAGCACTCAAATCCAAAGAGCCACAGGGCACACGAAGACCTGCTGGCAGAGGCACTCCATGCCTTTCAACATGATGGTTCATTTGAGAGAGCACAGTTTTGACTGGAGAAAAACGCGGAAAACGGGACCTTAAAACCAGTAATGCAATTAAGGGTCTCCGAGAATTCAGACGTATTACGAGCGGACCATGGACCACCAGCTCCACAGCCCTTGCTCCCTTCACCACCACCGCCCACACAGCCCCACGCGTCTTCCCAGCTGCCTTCCAAAGGTCAGCAAGTCCGGACTGCTCTGGATCACAAGGGGTGGAAGGGAAGCCAAATTCAAAGTCACAGGTCTTTGCAGAGAATGCCTTGTCAACAACTTTCCTGATTACACATACCCTAACTGGAACACTGCCACCCAGCGCTACTGTGGCAACCTTGCAAAAAAACAACCAAGAAAAACAGTATGCTTTAAAATACTGTATTTAAGGATATTAAGTCTAACACAGAAAATTACTGCAAAAATCATCTGATGTGGTAAATAAGCTTGCAGTACGTTCCTGTATGGGAAAAATTGCTGGATCTGAAGCTTCAATTTGATTTGTTCCAAAAGTCATATAAAATCAGCATAAAAATGCTGTTTCTCTTTTTACAACTCAACCCAGTGTTCAGTTTACAAGTTCTGGATGACTATGCTAAATAGCACAGGTCTTTGCAAGACTCCAGCAGTAGCTTCCTTCTGCTGAGAAAACTGTTCCTGTATTTTAACCAGTTACTAACCCACAGGAGAGTTCTGCTCTCATCTTTCCGCAGCTACACAACGCTCATTCGGTGACAGCCTTATTCAAAGTCTATTGATACTTTGCTGAAAGTCTATTTGAAAATCCACTGCACCAAAATACTTGGATTTGATTAAACCAACCAGTGAACCTTCAAAAACTAAGACTTTCTTCCAAAAAGCAAAACGCTCTCCTCATTACGTGGTATTTATTCACGTGCCCAACAGTTTCATTCTTAACTACAGTTCTAACCACCTTACTGGAATCAGAAGTCAGTCCTGTTGATCTCCTGGACCCTTTGCCCAGTGGCACCGTATCCTCCACCTCCTACCCCTTCCACGCCACTGATGATTTAAGGAACAGGCAACACATTGCTGTCTAGGACTTCGTATTTGGAACTCCTCATGAACATCATCCGGCTCTGGACATTTTCTACTATTCGTTTTATCAATTTTTTCTAAAACCTTTTCTGCCAGTTTTAACTTGACAGTTTGAGACGTGTCTCTGTTATGGAAAGTCCCAGCACAGGAATACCCCTATTTCCCTCCATAGTAAACACAAGAAATTCCTTTGATCTTCTAACCATAGCTTCATCTTCCACAAGCTTTCTGCTTTTAAGAGAGATTTATTATTGTCTTCTATCTAAAACAATTTGTTCCTCAATTTTTTTTATCCTCTTATTTTACATTTAACTTGCAGCAGTTTGTTCTTTTCTATTTTCTTCATTCCGATGGGATTTCCAATTTTGGAAATAAAGACATCTTTCAAAGCTTATCAGGCTTCTGTAAGTGCTTTTAAGGTGTAGGTTTGTTTTTGGGTTTTGGGGGGTTTTTCTGGTTTGTTTGGGTTTTTTTAATTTAACAGGTGATATGCATCAGGACCAATTGCACAGTCTCTATATAGAAGATGAGTTTTCATTAGTGGTCAAATGAGGAAAATCTGATTTAAAGTATGTATTACCTAAAGTCAAATAGCAACCCAGTGGTTATAAGTACATGACAGGTGTCAAACAAAGAAGCTGTTTAAGAAATATTATAGACTTCAGTCACAGAAATACTGATCTCAGTTGGGATTCAGAGAAAGACGGTTTTACCAAAGACAGTTTCTTTATAGCGCATCAAGCTCACACCTGGATTGTCTGACCAGGAAAGCGGTAAATCTGAAGCTCGTTACGCTGTGAATCATTAGCTCATGTGACTGCAGGTGCCACTATTCAGCATTAACTTGACACTTGACAGGCATGTTGATAAAGAAGATTTTACCACAATGACCTGATATCATTAGCTAATTAAAGTGTGCTCAAAATAAATCCCAATCCATGGAAGAAGAACACCCAGAGTTTGTTCCCGGTGTTTGGGAAACTGGAAGCCAACGGGATACAGCGATGGCACTCTCGCAAGCCACGCTCAGCCCTGGCCGTTTAACGCCGACCCTCCACCGGCTTCACGAAGCAGTTCGCACGACCACCGCCCAACCCTCGAGGTCCCGGTTCTTCGAGTGGCGGACCCCGAGCTCCCCGCACAGCCGCTGCCGCACACAGACCCACCGGCGGCCAGGGACCCCTGGAGCCACCTGCACCCCCGCTCGGCCCCGTAACGCCGCCGCCGCCCGCCCCGCAAAGCACCCGAATACCGCGGCGGGAAGCCCAGCGGCTGCCCCCGCCCCTCGCCCCGGGGCTGCGGCCGGGTGCCGGAGCCGCCGGGCAGCGTTGCCGCCCGGCACGGCGGGAGCAGAGGCAGAGCGGGCGGCAGCGCCGGGGA
>VZTQ01001671.1:87787-107771 GCA_013400755.1 Pelecanoides urinatrix
AGCGGCGGAGCGGGCCGCGGGTCCGGCGGGCGCGGCGCGGCCTGCGGCGGCCGGCTCACCTGGGCGCACGGTCTTGAGGCGCACGGGCTCCCTGAAGTGCCGCACGACGGCCAGCGTGTCGCGGTGCGTGAGGCCGCTGACGGGGGTGCCGTTCACCTCCAGCAGCACGTCGCCCGGCGCCGGCGCCTTGCCCGAGAGCAGCGCGGGGCCCGGCGCGCCCTCGCCGCCCGGCGGCAGGCGGCCCGCCAGGTAGGGGAACTCGCCGCGCTCGGCACCGCCGCGCAGGAGGTCGGGGTCGGGGCCCGCCGGGCCGCCCCAGGACACCACGCACTCCTGCACCTTGCTTAGCCAGTGCCGCTTCTTCCGCAGCGTCTTGGACATGCCGCTCCACGGGGCGCCGCTGCCCGCCCCGCGCCGCCGCTCCCTCCCCGGCCGCNTCACGGGCAGAGCGGCCGCCTCGTCCGCCCCTGGCCGTGCTGGGCGTCTCGGCCCCGGCGCCGCCAGGGCCCCCTGGGGGCCGTGCCGCGGGCTGGGTGTGACCCCCTTGGCCAGAAACAGCCCCTCAGCCAGCGCCCGCGTCAGGCAGGCTCTCCCGTCAGTCAGGGGCTGGCTGCAGCCGGGGTCTCTCCTCAGCGAGGAGCCCGCCTCGGCGAGGAGCCCCCCCTCCCGGCCAGCGCCCGCCTCAGGCGGGATCTCGCCTCAGCCGGGGCCCGCCGCGGCCTGGCCGGGCTGTGCGGTGCGGCAGCGGTTTGGAGAACCTTCCCCTCTGCCGCTCCGCGGGTACCTCCCCGCGTCAGCCCCGGTGCTTCTCACCGTCCTTCACTCGGTGCTGAAGCGGGCTGTGCATGCGTCTCTCTCCCAGCTACCTTTCGTACTTGCATTCACTGCCGCACAACCACACGGGCGCAGAATGCCGCCCTCCGCGTGGCCGCCATCGCTGGAGCCAGCTGGTTCAAAGCTGACTTGAGCACGTCGGGCCAAAGCAGAGGTCAAAAGGATGGTTACAATTTAGATACACCCGTGAAGACATTTTTTCAACTGGAAAACACAGATCCAGTGTGTTTTCACATGAGCTTTTTTATTTAGCTGTGTATCAAAGGTTTCAGCGTAGCAATTAGCCCATGCCGGGTACGGATTACACGCCAGGTACGCGCTATGAAAATCACGGCATTTGGAAGCATAGCACAGCTGTTTAACAAATGAAACACTGAAAACTACTAACCACGGGAAAGTTCGTTCAAAATCAATGTCACCACTGTAAAAGCTGAAAATTAATCCTTTGAAAGCTTTATGGTTCAAATTGCAAATTTCTCTGGGCAGTCCTTTTAAATTGTTTTTCTCTTACTCAGAAGCTGAATTTCCACTGCAAATCTTTTTTGACAGCTACAATGTTTTAGGAGTGCCTTGAAGGCTCCGGCTGCGCCCCGTGGGCTGAAGTCCTTGCTGAGCGGTGCGGCTGCATTAAAACCCGAGTCCTGAGAAGGTGTAGCATTGCCATTGTTTGCAAATAAAGAGGTGTGACTGCATAACTCAAATACTACTTTCCTTTCCATAGAAGGAAGTGAAGAAGCCGGTATCTGCAGAGTCCAAAGAATGTTTGCTGAGTTGTAAAACAATGGATTTTTGTTTCCATTGCTGTGTCCCTGTGTTCACCTCAGTTTGCACAACAGAGCGCATTAGAAGTATCACATTTCAACACAGAATGTTTTGCAATGGTAAATAGCAGCAAGTGGTTAATTTCTGTGTAGTACAGAAGCCACTAAGAAACCTGCTCATAACAATTACCAATAACTTCTGCAACAAGATATTTTCCAGTTCTTACAGATTCCTCTACCTTTAAGGCCTGTCAGTCTATGACTTACATAGTAGCTATTACCAAAAAGCAATGCTTCCAAAGAAGTTAGAAGAACGCCAATCTTATAATAAAGTCATGCTTGCTGGGGTGAAACAATGTAATCTAAACTTGTTTGGGGACATTAACCAAATGCTCCCAGTACATCTGAGGTGTAATGCCTCCAGCATTAATGGAGTAGCAGCAAGCGCAGGTTTAGCTCATTGTGTTCGGTGCTATTTGAGGCACCTTGGGCTGTCTGCCAACAGGCATGGAAAAAACTGCGAGAGATAAATTTTCTTTCATACTTGCAGAATGGAAGCAAGAAGGCTGAAAGCTTTGTGGCGTTTGCAGTCTGGACATTAAAAGGGACAATGTCACATTATTTAAAGCCAACCTTCAATACTTTACACAGAAATTGTGACACCAGGCATGATCCATAATTTATGAGCTGCTGACTGTGGCCTGTGCCAGATGTTCCAGAGAATACACACAACCATATGCAGACGGCATGGACATCTCAAGGAGATGAGTCTCCTTTTGGCTCCAGGGCTAGCAGTTTATCCATCCCCCTAAACAGAAGGCTTAGCTGCCCTTTATCTCAGGAAAATGCAACTCAAGTCTTTTCACTGGCTGAGACTTTGAAACCTCAGAGTGAGATCCCCGTTGTGTTTACACACCTGAAAAGGGGGACAGCTTCAGAAATGCGGAGCTTGACGTGCTAGATAATAACACTGATAACAAAAGCAAGTCACAAAGCTGCTGTTCCTTCAGTGAAAGTCCTGTTGTCTTTAACAGTATGCTTCAATATAAATTTGAAAGCCAAAAAAAGCTGCCTAATCCTATGTAGATTTTATAAAGGTCCCCACCTCCACAATGCCAGTGAGTTGTGCAGGTTAGTTGTACATCGTATGAACGATAATCCTCTTCTGGAGCTGCATGTTTACCTTTCAGCCTCATTGTATTCTGAGAGAGTAAATAGTGGTGTTGAATGTATTTATTTTCTCAGCATCATTCGTTAATTCCCTGTCTCCTCTTCAGTACCCGGGGCATGGACACACGGGCACCATGTGCACATTCAGTAGCCGTGCGAAGCCTCGCTCAGGCGGTGACCGCAGCCCTGGGGTCCCTGCTGTCACCTCTGCTGGGGTCGCGGCACCCTTCAGGGGTGGACATTGCTGGAGATCGGGGCAGCCCCCCAGACCACCGTGCTGTTTTGGGGTTGCCCACCCCACGCAGCACATCTTACCCCACAGGACCTGCTTTATTGTTCTGTCATGAACAAACTTTGAAACATGAACAAAGTGCTTGGGAACTGACGGGCAATTTTAATTCTCATTTATGCCACATGATGACGAGTACGTTTGTCCTGCTTTCCTTCCTCCCTTCTGATTATTCACTGCAGCTCACAGACACGGGAAGTGTCTGCACCACCTCGCAGCGATCAGAAGGAACGTGCTCTGCATTGCCACCAGCCCCAGCCTACCAAGGTGTGAAGAATTGTGTGTTTACTGAGCACTAGCGTTTGAAATCTCAGCGAGCTAAAAGGGGCCATCAAAGAGACATCAGTGCTCCAGCATCTCCGGTTCATCACCCGTCATGCCATCAGAGCTAAGGAAATAAACTGCTTCAAGACAGTGCAACTTCTTGGTAGGCAGGGAAGCAAAGTTTGTTTATCACACTGCCAAAGTTCAAAGGCAATCAAAACAGCAAAAACATGTCAGACTGCTGTTTAATTGGAGTGCGAAGACACACTTTCTCGGAGAGGACAGAAAGGGAATTGTGGCATTACATTTGGACTTCTCCGAAGTCCTTCTCCTAGTGCCCAACACTTGGAATGCAACTGTCTGTGCTACATGCAGCTCATCAGTCCTGTGCTTGAAGGGCAGAGACCCAGACAGAGGCAAAATACTCATGCAACACGTACACACACAAAATAAGAACAATTCCCTCCTCAGCACGGATGAAATGAAAGCAAATTGCAGCAGTACAGAGCAATGTGCAGACATTTGTATGTGTAGAAGTGTGTTATTTCTGTGCTCCCAGTGACTGGGCACACAGGAGCTCCGACTGTCTCACAACAATGCTACCTGACCACAATGCTGTTAAAGCTTTTGGGAGAACCAGCGGTGATGGTTGACTGCACTGCATTAACTGAAAACAAAAATAGTTGCCAGGGAGAAGCAGTAGGCGCAGCATTCCTCCCTAACAGAAGCACTCATCTCAAACATGGGATAACAAATTATTCAGTAAGTTACGTGCCTCTAAGGAAGCATAAACAAATCACGTTTGGATAAGAGTGGTTCAAAGCCAGGCACTTGCTCTTCTGTGGATGGACATATCCAAGACTGTCTATTTGAAAATTGTGTGACCCTACAATGCAGTTGTCTGAAGGCAAACTTTTAAACATGTCATAAATTAACTTCTACAGGAGCAAAAGCTGCCACGCAAGCAGATATACCAGGGAATTTTGTCAAGTTCCAAAAAAGCTTAGAGAATAAACCCAAGTCTTAATAGAGATCTGTGTCAACCTGGGCTGACTAAGCCCTGGTGTCTGGACTCCTCACCTGGGAACGGAAAATGTATCAGCCCCAGCAGGCTGTAGATCAGTGTCAATGAATGCTTCACTGATACAAAGCCGCTCCATAAATCTGCCTGTATTTAATACACGCATCACCACAGCATGCAAACGAGAGGCAATACCCGCAAGAATGGCATTCACGCAGCATTATGTCCTTCTCTCCTCTCTCTGTCCCCCTTCTGCAAATAAAAAAACACCCTTGAGCAATGGAGATATTACCTAGTGATCATTACATACGATAAGCGTTCAATGTCTCATAAATAATGATGTAAAATTTTCAATCAACAGGAACATTGGTGTGCGAATTTACTATGTTTTGACTGAGATTTTACAGTAAATTAATTCATGTCAGATCCTCTGTATGCCTCGACTTCCCAGCTGCATATTCAACAATATTTCATACCTGAAACACCACAAATTCCTTTAAACTAGCGAACGAAACTGCCATGGAAGGAGGCTGTGTATAGGCAGATCCCTGCAATGGATAACATAAAAAAAAAAAGACAGCAAATGGTTTGCTTGCTTGATGCAAGCGTCTGCCAACAGGTTAAAAGCTTGGACAACTGATGAGTCTGCTCCTGACCTGTGTTGTACTTGCTTTGCACAATGACAGCAGTGTTTAGTTATCCTCAAGCTGGCAAAAAAAAAACCAAACCAACAAACAAGGCACTGCTGAGAGAGAGGAAATAATTTCCATCAGCAGTTGTAATGCAGATATATACGGACCACACAGTCATATGCTCTCAAGCACTTTCCATCTACTTTGCCGTTTCCTGTGCAGCTCACCCTCAAGAGTCAAAACTTCCAGAATAAAAAAAAAGTAACTACAGAGATTGCTCCACGTAAGCCTGCTGCAAGTGCTGTTAGTTGCTGCTGTAGCTTTCTGTATCAGAGTTAACTGAGATTAACTAAGAGGACTTGTCAAAGTGAAAAAAGAAGCAGCCTATGCAAATACCCCTCAGCCGCTCGCTCTGGGACGCACACGAAATGTCTGCAGTGCAATGTGATCAAGCACTGCAGATGCTGATGAATGCAAAGTAGGGATAAAGGCCCAGTCAAAGAGTGAACTAAGAGAGTCACGCAGTCATACAGAATCACAGCTAAGCATGGGTTTGAAGTCTACATATTGGATTTAGAGCCTAAAAGGAGTAATGGAGCATTTAAATCTAGATCTAGAGCTTAGTGCTTTGCAGAAAAATCAAGGCTGGAGAAAACCGGTGGGATGCTCTGACATGGCTCGGGGAGGCAAGCAGGAGTGAGGGGTTTGGGCAGAAAGGACGCAAGTGCAGCAGGGCCGAGGGAGCATTTGCAGGGGCTGTAGTGGCAGACTGCTCATAAAGGTCATCTGGGTATCGGCGGTCAGGGCACGTTCGGGAAATGAATGCACATCCCAGCTCTTAGTGAGAACTGACCTGATCTCTGCTGGTCCCATCATTTGGTGCTCTCCCTTCTGCATCACTGAGGGGAGATGTCCCCCCTTTGCTGTGCTGAGGCACTGGGACCATTTCACGAGTAGCCACAAGACTTTTATCGTAGGCCCTGACTCTGCTACAGCAGAAGTCCTCTTCTCCTTCCCGTGCATCAGTGCAGAGGATGGATCGCTGCTACTGAATTTAACTGGCAATCGCCGTGCTGACAATAGGATGCAGCCCCGGCTGGTGGGTGTCACAGGCCAACTCTCTCCTGCATACGAGACTTACTGGCAAAGCCCACGCGGTTTGCAGTGTGTGCCCTCAGATCTGAACACTTCTGAAGTCTGCTGCATGCTGGGTTTATTGAGGCGAATCTTAACTCCTTACAGCACTTCCCTATGCTGTATTGTTTAGGTTACTGCCAGTTCAGGACTTGAACCTTTTGACTTGAACCAGACAAATTAGGAATTGAGAAGAAGGATTGGTTTCTTGCTCTTTGAAGCTAGGCTTGTTTGTTTGTCTACTCGTGTACTGGAGGGAGGACTTCTTGTCTCTCCATTTGAGTGTGTTTCTGACCATCACCCACTAAAATCCCTTGCTTGAACCCTCTCCCTGGTGTCAACCTACTTCACCAGCAGCCGAGTTAGCATCTGTAAGCAGTTCAGCTCTGTCAGTGGTTTTACATCTTTAATAGGATCTGAAATATCTGTAGCAGCCTTGTCAAGTTTTATAGCCCTGTTCACAGGGATTTGGGATAGGTGACGTGGTCCAAAAGCCTACCCCAGTCTCTGCCTGATAAATGTAATCCCCACCTCCTCTCTGATTCCTGCTCCTTTTCCCCAGTCACTTTCTCTCTCCTAACTGGGCATCAGCTGCGTGAGCAGCTGGGGAAACAAGGGGGAGCACACCAAGCTCATGGAGCAGCACTACAAGCACGCTGTGTCCGAACACGGTCAAACTTCCCTGGAGAACGCAGAAGGAAAATCCAGTTTCTTCAGCGCACATGCCCACTCCTGTAAGTCATTGCCTTCCAGAACCCTGAGAGTCCTACAGCTATTTGCAGGCCGAGCTACCGTCTGCTTTTGTCTTTCAGAGGCAAACTATTTCTATCACAGCAATGAAGATGGGGTTGAACCCGTGGTGGAAGGGTGAGGTGCTGTCCTGCCCTCTCCGGTTACACCGATCCTATTGAAAGAGGAGCCACCAGGGAGGAGAGGGGGTTTGAGCTGCAACAACACACTGACAGTTTTCTTTATTTCTAGAAAATAGGACAAAGGAGGAGCAATGGAGTGTTGGGACCAGAAAAACACGACTCCTGCTCCTCCTGCCCCTCCTGTGTTTGGAAGGAGAACTGGTCGCCTGCATCTGCGAGCTGCAGCGCGTGCGTCAGCCTTCTCCGGGGGTCGCTCCCCGGTGTCTGCGGTGCGATTTCAGACTAACACAACCGGCTTCTTGTTTTGCCGCTATTGCACACGTATCTGGCTTTGTCACTTCGAGAATCTCTTCCAACTGCACTAACATCTCAGAAAGCCTCCTCTGAGCAAATAAACCTTGCCCAGCTGAAGGATGGCTGTGTTTATTATTCCTAGCAACATGATAATTCATATCTGCTTACATTACTCTGTACAAAGCTATATGATTAATACATTTCTTGTCTTTCCATGATTAGTATTTAAGAGCAGCAGTGGCATGTGAGGGTTTTTAGAGACTTATTTAGAAAAAACTCTCCCTATTTTTCCTTTTTTAAATGTTAATAATGTAGTTAGAATCTCAGTAGATCTGTCATAAAAAATATTATCAAAGGAACCAAGATAGGTGCAGAATTATTTGCTGTTTGGAAAATCCAGACACATCACATCCAGAAAGCAATAATAACACAAAATAACTTTGATAAAAGTTTTAAAGAAAGCTTTTTTTACAGCCCCAGCAGTAATTAGAGCTCATATTGAAATAAGCTTCTTACAGTGAGTTTAAGTTAATTTACATTTTAGTACAAGAAATCGAATCATGCACTCTGACAGAACAGACTTCACCTCAAGGGAGGGGTCACCCAGGTATTGCTACTATAGAGGAAGAACTTGGCAAAAGATATACCTGGGGTTCAGAGGAGATCTGTAGGGAGATTTCTGGCTCCTCTGTTCAGCTCCTCAGCAAATGGCAGGAGCATGAGGTGGTGGAAAAGGGACTCCAAGGACTACACCAGCAAAGCCCTTCCCAGGCTGCCACGCCGACGGCCGGCACAGCTCCAGCAGGAGCGCTCGGCCCCGCGGAGCCCTCGGTGCGGGGACAGCGGCTCGCGGCCGCTCTCGGGACCCAGCTCCCGAGCGGCTGCTCCGGCAGCGCCCCGGGGACCCGTCCCCAGCCGCCTCCCGCCCCTCAGAGCGGGGCTGGAAGCAACTGCTGCTGCAGCTCGCCCAGACCTCCCCGCGCTCGAGAAATAAAGGTCTCCTTATCTTCCCTGGCTACCATGGCAATCTTGCTGTGAGGTGCAATGGCTGAGCATCTACTAACAGAAATAGATTGTCATCTTTCCACTGCATCGCATTCAGTTCCTAGATCGTGTTTCTCCATTTCCCCGTGGTTTTCAGCACGTTTAAGAGGCAGTCTCAGAATCAGAGGCCATTTACAAGTGTCACTGTTCCTCGAAGAGCACTGGCGAGACACCTTTCTCTGAGTTATTTTTTTTCTCCCTTCCTTCCTATGCCCAGTCATATCAGCCAGACAAAAATACCACCACTATGTTATGACATCCATAATTCTGGAAGTCCTGTTCTATTTTAATTCAGTTTTAAAATTATTACTCTAAACACAGTGAGACAGATTTTCTAGATTCTTTTTTTCCTGGCAGTGTTTATACAGCAATACATGTCACTGTAGACCAAAACCTGATTACTACTTCTGGGTTTTGTTATCAAGTTAATAGCAAAGTACTCATTTGGAGCAAATGGGATATAATAGAAGCTTCATAGGTTTGCCATTATACATTACCATTATCATTTAGAGCTGGTTTCTTTTGTAGTCATTAATGAATAATGACAATATAATAATCTTCAAAGCCTCACCATTCCAGCACCAACCTTTCCTCTGACTTATAATTAAGATGTCAAAATTAATTTCCCTCTCAGAAATCATGAACTCTTTTCTCTTTGCTGATGGATCTGTTTTACAGATATCAATTCACAGCTTCCACAGTTTGGCTCGACCTCACTATGAAGGACAGTGTGATGGAGTACACAGTTCTCCATTTTTCAGTGTCAGTCCTCAAAACCAGCTTCACTGAGCAAGAAAAGAAAAAAGAGAGTGACCTGTTGGTAGATGGCCCCTGCAGGCTCGGGCACTATCTGTTATCAACATAAGGGTTGGGAATCGTAGAATCATTTAGAACCATTTAGGTTGTAAAAGACCTTTAAGATCGTCGAGTCCGACTGCCAGGGTCTTTTGCTGGTCTCCAGAGTATGATATGGTGCCTTTCATTTTTAGGTGAATGAAGTAAGATGGTGCACAGAAGTGCACAGAAGCACCCCGGAGACTCACCAAAGGTGCAAGGACCAGGAGTGCCCTGGCGAGGCGGTGCAGGCGCTGCAGGGCTGCAGAGCCGTGCCTCGGAAATGCTGCACGGCTGCACGCTGGAGCGGAGCGCTCCCCTCCACCACACGGGGCCAGCCTAAGTGGCAGAGATGTGGGTATCCTAGAGGATGCCCTCATCCAATTAAACATTCACGACCTCTTGCTTCTTCTCATGTATTTTTATTACTAACAGATTTCTCAGCTGATAACACACCAGCAAACTCATAATTCAGACTGGCTCACTGACTGCCACTGCTGGCTCTCTCCATTACACCCACACCCTCCAACACTTACGAGCAGCGAACCCGGGATTCATTGTGCCGTGTCCACGTGCCCCGGCCGAGCGTGGCCAACGTGGGCTTGGTGGGGAGAGGCGGCGGGATGGGGCCAGAGCCAGGGATACCTGTCCCGGCTCGGCACAGCAAGCCCCACTCCTCCAGCTCCCTGTTAGCCCCAAGAGACATAGGTGAGGCAGGAGGGGCTTCTCGGGGCTGAAATGCCACTTGTGCTTCTGCTATTACATTACAGAGGCCCTACCGCCACAACAAATCCCTTTCTCTCTTTTCCCACATGCACTGTGAACATAGCAATTACCTTTGCATCTCACAGGGGGACTGTGAAGCTTAATTAATTTGTGGGTTTCGGTGCTTTGTGCTCTCAAAATGCAGTGTGTTTAATTCCTTCATTACTTCACAGTTAATAGCGTTATTTATTTGAGTTAGGGCAGTCCCCACGCAGCCTGCGCGATGATGTGTTCCCGATTCCATCCGCTGCACGGGCAGCGGGAGGGGCGGCCCCGGCACGGGGGATCGGGTGGGCTTGGGAGATGCAGGTTGCCTGTCCTGCACAGCTCCCCACAGACCCCGGCGCTCACCAGCACTGGCAGCACGTGGACGTTGCTGGGACGAGTGGGACTCGCACTGGCTCCGACCGCGAGCCAGCATCTCTGCAGCGGCGACAGGGACCAGCCTGGCCAGGCGCAAGCCCCCCATTCTCCCATCACCCACCTCCCCAGGTGGGTCTGTGTCCGTGCCTGCGAGCCACAGGGTGGGGAGAGGCCACAGCAGCACGGCCCCCGGTACCTGCACACGCTGTCATCCATGGGGAAGGGGACATCCATGGGGAAGGGGACATCCATGTGCGATGACTGGGGCGGTACGAGGGGGATGCAGCACCTGGAGGTGAAGCTGAATTCCTGCTTATCGCAAGGCAGCCTTCACGCTCAGCTGCCTATAAAGACCTATCGAGACAAAAATTAAACAGGCCATTAAGCAGCACACCAGTGGATTAACGTTAGTCTGTCTCTCTTATGCTGCAGGATTTCAAAATTCCTTTGAAGTTGGTGTATTAGAAAATCATTTTCCAAGCCACATAACTTTGAGCTTTAGATGTTTCCTAACAGTTCCGTGGTTGAGGAACAGCTGACTAATCCTTTAGGATTTAATGAGGTTAACTAACATGCACAGCTTTGTAGGGGAGCTGTAGCTGGTATTTTGGTAGCAAACATGAAAAACAATGACAGTAAGCTATGTGCCATAAAGAGCCATTATGGGAGCATGGCATCCTTTCGGTAACTTTTGCTGAAGATTCTCTTTCCCTCGTGAAGCACAGGTAGGGATTCTGGTCTTGTTCGTCATAACAGTTAATAATGAATGTCACTATTTGCTTGTAAGTCTCACTGAAGTCTGTTCTCTGGGTTAATTTCTGGTTTTGTAGCTTGTTTTCTGGCTGTCCAGGGAATCCCTTCCATGTGCCCGAGGAGCACCAGCAGCATTTTGCTGGCCGTGGGGCAGGCGGCGGAGCGTGACTGGAGCCACGTCCCGCTGTTTGCCCAGCAGAGCCCAGGTCTGTCCCTGGTGAGGTCTGGCACTGAGCCCTGCTCTCGGCTGAGCGCTGGGGACACGGACGAGCCCACGGCGAGGAGCCTGAGCCGTCTGTTGTGCTGTTTATGCTTGCGGCGGGTTTGCACCGCTGCTCTGGGCTTGTTCGGCGAGGCTGTGCCCGGCCTGGGGCTGGAGCGCTGCTGAGGAGCGGGGCAGCCGGCGACTGCTCTGCATCCTTCTGGGCTTGTGAAGTCAGCTGCGGAGTACTTGTGCTTCGCGTGCCTGGAGACTGAGTGATGAACTTAATTTGGTATTTACAGAACACACCGAAGTTGCACATAACAAGTTGACACATAAATTCATTAGGATGCAATTACAGCGATCAGAACTTAGGCTACTCGATTATTTTTAGCAAGAACGTGTAATTAACTGCAGGTTCACGTCAAATGCTGCCTGGTGCCATGAATCAGGTTCAGAGGATTGGCTTGCACAGGAAAACACAGCAGTGGTGTTCTTCCCAGAGCAGAGCCTCCTGGCTGGGAGACGGCAGGCTAAGGGGAAACAACAGCCAGCCAGGCAGCGGTGGCTTGTTTTGTGGGAGACAAGCCTGAGTGAGACGAGATGAGCAGAGCATCTTGTCCGTCACCTGGCAGCCCGGCTGACGGGGACAGAGCCTCTCCCTGACAGACGGCTTCAGACACCCCAAAATAGACAAGGCTCTGTACTGCTGAAGGCACGGCTCTCGAAAGCCACGTACAGTAACACGTGTGGAAAGCACGTAAAGTGTGAGGCAGCGCTGCTGGCACTGACACGAGCTCCTGGGAATGAATCCGGGTAAGAGGAGGTAGAAGAAGAGGAACTGGCTGTTCAGCTAACTGCTCTTACAAACTGGCCCACACCATATTTATGGAGACCAGCAGAGGAAAAGGGTACGATGTGCACATTGGTGACGTCGTGAAAATCCTTAAAGTGCTTGCCTAACTGAATACTCGTTTGGTAACCAGAAAGGACTGGTTACTGAACATCCTCATCACTTCCAAACACTGCTGCTCAATTGCTATTTCAACAAAGACATTTCAGCCTCAGCGGACCGTACAGATTCAAGGCTAATTTTCTTACACAGGAGGAGGACCTGTGTAGCCCTGCTGCTCTGCGTAACTGATGCAGAGTCAATGCTCCGTAGCAGCACGGGAGCTGCAGGGACCAGGGCTGTGAGAGCACTCGGGTGCAGACGTCAGATTCTGAGCAGCCCTTGTGAGGGACCCCCCCGCCCCCGGATGCCCCGACACCCCTGTTGCCCCTTACCCAGGCACTGCAGACACCCTGCCCGTGCGCTGGGCCTGCCTCGCTGCTGAAGGCAGTGTTTCGCCAGGACCAGAGGAGAAGCAAGATGAAAGCTGCAGATCCCGTTGGGATGCAACAAAGCTGGCGCCTTACTCGTATCACCGCGGTTGGAGACCGGGAGTGAAGAGCCCGGCCCGCCAGCCGGGTCGCAGCAGCGCTCAGGAGCCCTCCTCAGGGGTAGCTCCGCGGCCTGCCCTTCTTCGGGCAGCGATTTGGGGACCCGCCGGTGTCCCCCATGGCGTTGCTCCTGCCCGGCCCACGCTTGGTCTTGCTCTCACACGCGTGATCTTACTCCAACCGCTCCCGCACATGCTCGGCAGCTGTGGGAAGGACAAGGACAAGGAGCAGGAAAGCAGGAGGGTCCCGGTGCAGGACAAGTAACAGACCCCTCCTGGCTGCACCAGGGGCGCAAGCCCCACGCATCAAAACTGCGTCGGGTATTATTGCTTCTGCACCATTGCTGCCTCATGATTACGCACCATAAATATTTGTGAGTTATTATAGCTGTCTTGGAAAGATCTGCCTGTTACAGCTCATAGATCATAGTGGCACTAGAAGAAAATAAAACTATGTAAAGCTGTTTGCCTCTTGCTCACCTGTAACTTTCCTTCAGCTCACAGGAGCCTGGAGACAGTGGCCAGGGCTGTTCTGTAGAGGCAGTTTCCTCACCATCTCTTCCACTCGTGACTTACTCCATGGGAAGATTTCTTCTAATAACGAGTGGAAAATTCAAAAATACACATCATGCAAGTAAAAATCCCTTACGAAGCAGCAGCCAGGCAGATGGCTGTTTAGGGGCTGTATGTGAAAAGAGAGAAGAAAAAAAAGAAAGCAAATCTTCCAGGATTTACTGGGTGCATAAAGCAGGAGAGTAGTGTGGGTGTGAGCCGTGTAACAGCACTTGGGAGATGTGGCACAGTCCTGTGTGCTACTGACGTTAATTTGGTTAATTGTCATCCCTCAGGCCCCGGGCCAGTGCCTTGGGGCACAGGAGTCCTCTCTCCCTGCTCCTGTCTCATCTGTTCAGGAGGAAGGCTTCTGCAAAGAGCCCAATCTTCCCACATCTCATTTGCAACTGGACTTTGCAACTGTCTGCCAAATAATAAATAAGAAGCTTTTACACTGCAACATTCAGGGTTTTGTGGAGAGCTTTAAACAAAGCCTAAATAGTACCTGATTTAAGAAACAAGGCTGGGAAGCCGTGCTGCTGATAGCTGTAGCACGTGGGTGAGCGCCTGCGGGAACACACCAGCGTGCGGTGCACAGGCAAGTCCTCAAACACAAAACCTATTTCCAGGCTTAAAGCCATCACCGGAGAGCTTTCATGTGCAGTGATGAAATGAAGGCATCTGAAGCATTACAGAAAATGCCTTATTACAGCAAAATTGTGCGACTCTGGATTTCATCATTTGCCTCTCACTGGGGAAAACCCTGCGAGCAGGCGCAGCGAGGGTGGCACGGCGAGGGTAGGGCCAGCGCCCGCAGCACCTGCGTCGGGGCCGGCGGAGCCGCGGGGCAGCCGCGCGCTTCCCAAGGGAGAGCAGAGCCAGACATGCCCGCAGACTTCACAGGCCCGCGCCTGGGAACCGCGAGGCACCAAACCGGAGCAGGAGCCCGTGCGCCGACTTGCAGGCAGCCGGAGTCGGGCTGGCAGAGGCAGCAGCACCCCAGGGTCCGTGACAGCTCTGCACGGCATACCTGCGGGCGAGCCGGCGCTGGTGCCGCCGAACCGCTTATACGCCACTAACTCATGTACTTCCCTGCTGCATAATTCATACCTTTTTAGCAGAGGATAAAAACTTCACAACTGCTAATGTGCAAGTGTTTATTAACGTGCAGACTGCCAGACAGACCTTGGATGTGGAAGGAGCTCTTGAGAAAGAGCCAAAGCCTGTCCTGTGTAAGCAGATTTTTTCGAAAGCTACTGCCTGGTAGGTAACAGGCTCCAAGCGGTTCTCTGGTGGCTGCTGAGCTGCTGCTTCATCTTGGGGCCCCTGAAGAACTTGGAGCTCCGTAGAAGCAGAAATAAATAAATAGATCATTTCCTTTATGCAAGGCTGGGTGCTGGATGTGCCATATTGTTCATGTTCCTCTCCTGCACAGAGCAGTAAACCAAGCGCAGAAAGGAGGAGATAAGAGTGTTCATTCCCACAAGGAACACAGATAGGATGAAAAACAAGTTTTAAGTCATGTTCCGTGCAAGGTTGTTTATAATGCCTGTAACTATTTTTAAACCTGGGAAATGAAGGGCTGCTAGCTGCAGAGAGCCCTTGAGGGTAGGTGCGTTGTGTTATATATCACTGTCAGGTAAACAGGAGCGGACACTCGGTACCCAGCAGCCGGCACGGGGACGTTGTGACACCGTCCCTCCCCTTCCCGGCAGCAGCCCAGCCGCAGGCTCCGTGCACCGGCTGCTGGGGTGACACCAACCTTCATGGGGACAACGTCACTGCAAAAAACCTTCCCAAAGACACTGCTGGGGGAAACGGTGGTTTCTGCGTCTAGAGGAGGAGCGTGGCAAAGCCGGCCAGGCGATGCCGCCGGTTCTGCACGGCCCCGTCCAGCGGGACGGAGGCACGCTCGGGCAGGACGGCTTTGCAAGCAGGAGGCTGGAGGCAGGGCGAGGGCAGCCCCGGGCGCTGGGGACGGGGTGGGAAATGCTGCGAGACGCTCCGGCTCCTTCAGCGGGGAAGAGGAGGGCAGGACGGGCAGCCAGCCCCTCCCCACCCCCTGCCCCATCGCCAGCGTGCATTAACTCTCGGATGCTGACAGCAGCTATTTTGGACAGCCTCTGACACAGGTAAAGTGAAAAATCAATTCCCAGAGCCAGAATTTCTCTCCCTAGCGCTTTGGAGAGATTTGAGGCTACCCAAGCTCATGCTGTAGGGTATCACCGCAGTGCCTTGACCGAGCTGTTCCTCTATAAAGAGCCTTCCCACGCTCTGCAAGGGCGATCCCAGCCACCACAAATGCACACTTCGCCATGGCACGGCTCAGCTTCCCACAGCTCTGTCCTGGCTTACCTGGGGACCTGGGACTATCTGAAATCTACTCTGTCATTTCCTGGAGGTTTGCTGTGTGTTCATCAAATTGAAACGGATTAAAAAAGAATTTAATATCATAAATACCCTGAATGAGTTGGATCTATAATCGCCTCCTTGTCACCACTAGCATACTGTCAATATATATAACATTATTTAAATAATAAGTTAATACCTTTTGCCTGTAAATTAAAATATCTTGTTGAAATATATGCTGATTACAAGGCAAATGTCTTTGTTCTAATTATCTTAATTATGGGCTTTTAATGGCAAGAAGCTGTAGAAATAAAAACACACTTAAATGGCAGCTTATAATGGTGATAGCTGCACCTGCTAGCACTTCTACTGTGTTGTCAAGATAATTAACTCATTGATTCCTGTTGAAGGCGAGGAGAGCGATGGGTTTGCAGGGAGACTGGCTGGCTGAGGAACGTGCACGCACGTGCCTGTCGCGTGAAGCGACGGCGGCAGCTTGGACAGACTCAGTTCAGTTTATACAGCACCCACCCCATGGGTGCAAAATGCGGGGGCCTTGCTGCGGTGAGCGGAGAGCAGCTGCTCTGGAGGGGGGGGACCGGGAGCGCGTGCCGGTGCGATCCGCCGGGCACCGCAGCACTGGGGTGTCTTCATCAGCCGGTGCTCTCCCTGCTCCTCCTGGCACAGGCTGCAGCTCCTGCCTGTCTGCAGCCCGCCCGTCCCTCGCCGCCCGTCCCTACGCCCCCCCAGCAACGTCTGTGGCAGAGCCAGCTCCCCCCTGCCCCGAGCAAGACAGGCTTCGCCCCGCTGGGCCAGGTCAGTGCTACAGTGTAATTAGTTAATTATTTTCTCATCACTTTGTCCTACCTGGCTGGAGCACTGACGCGAGTGCTGCATCCCTGGAGGAGGGTTTGCCCTGGACCGGTCCCGTCTGCTGCGCCCGCTCTTCCAGCGGGTCCGACTGGGCCGAGGGCTCCGTGCGGCGACAGGCTCCGACCCGCCGCCTCCCGCGGCAGGCGCCTCCTCGCAGGGACACCGCGCGTGGGCCGTGGCCGCCGGGACGTTGGGCAGGGTCATTTCCAAGCAGCGGACCGACACAGGTCTCTGTTTCACAGCGGATGAGCAGTAGTTCGCTCTTCTGCAAAGACACGCGGAGAAGGAGAATTAATTTCCATTTGCTCTGGTTTAGTACTAGCGGTTGCATTCAACCGTTTGGGTTCCTGACTCCACTCCCATGGCCTGTGCCTGACAAACTAATGAATTTCCGTTGATTACTTGTCTGCACTGCGTCTGCTACCTTCATTTTATTCTCATTTGAGCTCCTTATCTTTCTTCACACTCTTTTAACTTCAGCCTGTGAATGGCTTCATCCTTTCTAAGGGAGGCTGTATGCCTCTCACAGGCTCTTTCTCTGAGAGCACAAAAAGTAATCACCCACTTTGTCCTATTGCTGGATGCCACACAGCCCTCAGACACGCGGTTGAACTCACTGGGGAATAATACCTGGCTGATTGGCGGGTGAAAAAGCCCCAGCAATGGAAGCTCGAGCTGAGGGCTGATGCCTGCAGGCCTTCCTCGCTGCATCACCATCCTCAGCGGTGCAGCTGCTCCGTCCTCCGGGCTCCCGTGCCAGGACACGGCGGGTGGGAGACTCCCGGCAGCCGCTGCGTGGGAAACCGCGCACGGGCAGCAAGCGAGGCACACACGTGCAGAGACACGGGCACGTGCAGAGACACGGGCTTCGCTCCCGCCCTCCTGCGTAGCCACACGAATAAATGCCGCGGCGCCGGGGGCAGAGGCTCAGTGGGGGGAGCGACCCCGTCTCTCGCGGGCTGGGGCTGGCGGAGCCTCCCCTGGGCCCCCGTCAGCTGGAGGGGTCTGCCAGCGCCTGCCGTAACCTGGGGTGGGGCGGACACGGCTTCTGCAGTGCATAAACCAAAAATAGATCAGGACCAGGTTTTATTTACTTTCAGATTTATGCAGGCACGACAGTTTTTGCTCTCCAGCTGTGCATTAACCTGCATTGCCTGGGAACACGAAGTCATGCCCAAACAGTTGAGACGGTACAGTTTCAGACTGGATTCCTGGTCCCATAACTGCAGATTATGAGACTCCGCTTCTTTTCCAGCACTTGCTGTGTAACCTGCTGTCCTGGCCCAGCTTAGGTTTATTTTACCAAAGGTACTTAACATAATGCAGAAAATCTCAGCGCTACCCATTTACACTCAGCTGAACAGGGACATTATTTTTCCTGGCAAGATATTTGAGCAGTGCATGAAATCAAACATGCAAAAGGTTAAGTCTATTATTAAAAAAAAAAAAACAAACAAACCAAACAAACCCAAACCCCACCCTGTCAAGACAAATGCAGCAACAACACTCAGCCTGGGGAGCCAAGGATTTTTAAACTCAAGATGAATATTACAAACCTTTTTAGAGGTTCCTGCAGGTCATTTATCAACATCACATCCTAGGAAAGAGCTTCCCCAGCACTTTTCCTCAAGCCCTTAGCTGCACCGCTGGCAGCAGGAGCAGGTCAGCTGCCGGGGCTCTGGCCATGGGCATCAGCCATACGTCGGGCCATCGCGCCCGGCTCAGGATGGACCGGCCCTGGCGACGTGCGGCGACAGGAGGAGCCCTCTGGGCCGGGTCTTTGCGGAGGGGAGCGCGGGCTGTGGCTCCTCGGGGAGGCTGAGGACGGGCGAGCCCTGGCAGCGCCGCGGAGGGGCCGGCAGCCCCCGCGGCCACGAGCCCTGCTTTGCCCTGGGGCCGCGCACGGCTGCCTCGGTGGCCGGCCCCGGCTGCAGGGCTCCTTTGCTGCTGTGCCGAGAGGGTGACTGACATCCCGAAGCATCCTGACGCCTCCGCTCGTGCCAGGCTCTGACTTCAGGACAAGCCGCTGCTGCAGCTGGAGCCTCGGCCCTCACGTTCGTTTCTTCTTAGACAATTTACTTGGCTGAAATGCACTTGCGGTGACTGAACCTTAGCCTAAGAAATATTGTAAGTTTGCAAAATATGCTTTATTTATTACACTAAAAACAGGGTTTCTGAAATACCACAGGGAATTTTCAAGTTCCTTTCACAAGTAAAGCCAGAATTCAGTTTTTGTAAGTGAGACCCCAGCACTGACTTCCTGGATATCCGCGATATGTTGTGCTGTTGTGTTGTTCATTTGGATGGCAAGCGTCCTGCCTGGTCCTCGGCACGGCGTGGTGCTCATCTGTTTTGCTTGCCTCCAGAAATGCCCCCTGAAAAGGGTCTCTGTCCTCTGCACACAGCCTTGCAATGTATTTTGAAGAAAATCAGTATATTGTAAGAGCAGACTGGCAGGCAGATTTCGGGTTGTTTTTCTTTTCTATCTGGACATATGGATACAGGAAGTCTTTGGAGACCTTGAAGAAGAAAAGTGCCTCCCTTTGAATTCCTAAAGCGATGGCGCATCTAAGAATAGCCTCTGAAGGCAGATGCAAGATGAATGACACGAGGGATTCAGCACCTTTTCTTACTGTGCAATATTCTTGAAATTTAAAAAGTAAAATAGCTTGCAGGATGAAGGAGAAGGGGCATAGCCAGTCACGCTGAGGACATTTGGAGGAGCGTGCTATTATGTAAAATGAGCCAGGGAAAGGTTAGCAAATACCACTCCTTCCCTGGGGAGCCCTTCTCTTGCAGGAGTCATTAGTGCACTGGCAGGATAACAGATCCTCTCTGCTAATTCTCTAGGTCATAAGCAAATTAAGACAGAAAAGCTGATCCGCTATCAGTCTACATTAGGCACGGCTGACCAGCTCACCTGTCTGGTAGCTGCTGTTTTACAGAAAGGTTAGGACTGGAAATATCAAAGTCTTGTCATTAAACCAAGCACGTTTTCTTCTTGGCTCAGCTAGGCTGGGCAAAGGGGCATCAGGACGTTACAGGGCTGCAGGATCAGGCCGCTCCCGGCGCAGCCTCGGGTGGGAACACCGCACCGGGCGCACGATTCCCGGCGCTCCAGGACTTCCACCGGTGCTGCCCATCCCTGCGGGGTCGCAGCTGTGCTCCGTGGCCGGGGGCTCCGGGGAGGCAGGTCCCCAGCGAGGAGAGCTGGGGTTCAGCCGGTCTCTGCTCACCTCAAAAACCTGATGCTGGCTCACACTAGTGCAGCTCACGATTTGGAAAGGCACAGACCAGGAAAACATTGTTCACGGGACATCAGAAACTCCATCCCCAGGCAGGAGCGGGAGGGCGGCGGGGAGGCAGAGGCTTCCCTGGGAGCAGTCGGGTCTCTCCCAGCGTGGGCGCAAAGCGCTTTTAATAACCTTCAATATAAACCGCTCGGTGAGATTAAAGCAACCCACTCACGGGGAGGATTAAGCGCAGGTCTGGAGCTTCTCTCGCACGGACACGCCACTCCTGCGGACGAGCATCCC
>VZTQ01001672.1:899-27506 GCA_013400755.1 Pelecanoides urinatrix
CAAGAAGCAGCCATCTGGCTGAAACTGGTTTGCCAGTTTGGAACACAGTCAGCTCAGCATTCTGAGCCAAAGGTGAAAAGTACACGGTGAAGAAGACTGTGAGCCTTCATCCAAAAGACCCCAACAGACGACCACCCGATGGCAGTACGCAAGCGCCAGAAGGAGGAGATTTATGATAATAAGTTCCTGAGGCTGACATAATAGTTACACCCATTAATTGTAATAACCCAACCTGTAGTAATAATTATGCATGTCTTTGTGTAATAAATAGATGCCTGTTCTATGACCAGGTGTGCAAGTTAGGAGGAGTGATCCCCCTTGCACCCGGCGCCGCAATAAACATACCTGCTTTATAACTCCTTGTGAGTTGTAGAGTTTGTTTCCGTGCGTCACTTTCTTGGAATGACAGGTTGGTGCGGATTATGGATATATAATTATGGACTTTTAGTAAAACCACTGTATGAATTACAGAAAGAAAATTCATCAGAATTAGTTTGGACGGGAGAGGCAAAAAGAGCATTCAGAAAACTAAAAATGGAACTTATGAAAGCCCCAGACTTAGGCCTCCCAGATGTTTCAAAACCTTTTTGGTTATTTTCTCATGAGACAGGGCATAGCACTGGGAGTGCTTGGTCAACAATTAGGACCCTACAAGAGGACGGTTGCATACTTCTCCAAACAATTGGATGAAGTGAGTAAAGGATGGCTCAGATGGCTGCGAGTAGTGGCAGGAGAGACAACGCGTTACCTGAATCCGCACGCGTAGACGACGTTAAAAGCCAACTCCGGCCCTGAGCCCGCCTCCGCTTTGCTGAGGGGGGGGACGCTGTGCGCGGCGGTGCTGCGCACGGCCCGCAGCGGCGCGTGCCGGGAGGGCGAGCACGGCCCCTCCGTTTGCACACGGCCCCTTGCCGCAGGAACGCGGAGGGAGCGGGCGGGCACAGGCGGCGCGCGGGGGCGGGGCGGGCTCCCTGTCTCCGGGTGTGAGGGCTGTGTCTGGGCCTCACCGCTGGCCGGGTTGTGGCACCCACCTCACCCGCCCGCCCGTGCTGTTCTTGCCTTCCGCCTCGGGTTGTGGGTGGCCTTTGTGCCGTGACGAGGCAGGTTGTCTTTTCTAGGGGTAATAGTGGTGGGAAGGGGCTCCTGTTTCTGCATTTCTTACAGAGGTGCTGAGCTTAGCCACGTACCGAGATCAGACAGGTTTGTGGAGGCTCAGCAGTTCCCTGCATGGGCCAGGGCCAACCTCCTCCTCCTTAGGAAAAACGTTTTCTATGTCCTTAGGTGTGGACGCATCTCATTTTTACAGGTGGTGGGGCAGGCACAGGGTGCTGTGGGTTAAAGGCTTAATCAAAACATGGGTGAACAAAAAGAATAGCTGGAGGGGGGTCTCTTTCTACAACACTTGTTTAAATTACAGAGGAAGACCACCCAAGCCTGGAGGTGTTTTCCAAAGGTGATGACTCAAGTTTGGCTGGAGGTGACATAAATGTGGAGAACCTCTTCTTAAGGTCCTTTAAAAATCTGTTAGTCTGGGTGCCAGTTAGGGTGTCAGAGCATCACTTCCAAAGGCTCATGTTTTGTATAAATAGGCACACAATATTTTAATTGCTGTGTACTGCAGCCTTGGGGAGGTCTGTGCTGGTGCAAAAATCAAGAATCTAATATTGGTGATTATTAGATTAACTGTCCTGTTTCCTTAAAAATATGGGGTTTGTTTGAACTGATACAGATTAATTGTGTAGGAAGTGTTTGTAGGTTTGGGTACTGACTAGTTAAAGCTGAATAGCTGCGGTCTGGGCTTGCGTGCACTTGTGAATGGTGGTCATACATGTGTTAATGCAGATGTTTTATTAACAGCCAGAAGAGTATCTGCAAAATGGCAACTGCTCAGAAGCAAAGGAATTGTGTGGTATGATTTTCTTGTGTATTTCAGCACAGTATATTATTTGAATCGGAAAAAGCAGTGAATTTTAGCTGAAGTAGTGCCCCCAGGTGCTCTTTAATATTTCTTCACTT
Source organism: Pelecanoides urinatrix (assembly GCA_013400755.1). Classification (NCBI taxonomy): domain Eukaryota; kingdom Metazoa; phylum Chordata; class Aves; order Procellariiformes; family Procellariidae; genus Pelecanoides; species Pelecanoides urinatrix. The sequence continues at coordinate 2,916 of VZTQ01001672.1, forward strand.
GAAAATTACAGGCTAATTCAATCTTTTAACTATGAATAAAGACGCATGGTAGCAAAATAGTTTGAGTCTGAACTTTGTGGTCACACATTTGGTAGAAATCAGCTATGTCCTAAAAACATAGTAACACCAAGTGTTCAGAATATGCTTAACTTTATAACTGCCAGAAGTCATACTGTTCGATTAAATTAAAATGTTGAGCAGGCATTGGACCTTAAAACATTAAACAGGTTTATTGTTGTGGACAGAGATTAATTTTTTTTTTTCTTTCTCTAACTTTCAGAGTGCAGTTGTATTTCCTAACAAAATATCTACTGAACAGCAATCCCTGATGCTAGTGAAGAGGCTCCTGGCAGTAGCAGTATCCTGCATTACATATCTGAGAGGAATCTTCCCTGAAAGTGCCTATGGAACAAGATACATGGATGGTAACAGGCTGTTTTCATGATTCTTTGCAAAATCAATTGTCATAGGATTGTTCTGAAGTTAGAGTGGTTTTAAAGCCACTTGGTCTTGATTAAAGCTAATAGCCATTTTTAATTACTGTAATAGAAACTTCACTAATACAGTAATTGAATTTTGTTAAAGATAGTGGTGATGCTAACTCAGCAATTAAAACCTTGCTGACACCTGTCAGTGATGTTAATTTTAGTCTGCTTTTGATATGTACTTTTAGGGAATGAACTTCACTTTCTTAGCAATGTAGTTGCATTTTGTCCTAAGTAAATATGCATGTTTGTTTTTTTTTTGTTTTGTGTTTGTTTTTTTTTTTTTTGAGATGTCTGTGTCAAAATTCTGAGGGAAGACAAAAACTGTCCTGGCTCTACTCAGCTGGTGAAATGGTATGTTAATTACAGTGCATATATAACACTTCCATGGCATGTCAATTTTGAAAGATACCTTTCTGGTTGTTTGCAAATAGAAAGAAAAAATTTCCCTTGCTGTGAGTGAACAACTGCCCAGGCAGTGTTTTTAGGGCACGGTATTTACTCCGTTGACAATTTTTTTTTTTTTTTAATGGAAAGTAAAATTGGGTGTGTTTTGATAAAGATGTAATTGAGTTTACATTTGTGTTTCTAAAAAGGTTTACAACTCGGTGCTTAATAGAGCACAATCTTTGTTTACAGAGTGATTATACTTTATTTTCTATGGGTGTATATGAGTGCTCAAGGTGCACAGAAATGTAAAAGTCTAACCAGTAGTTCCTCTCTAGTTGAATAGGAGACGCAGTGTTACCATTTTGCATCTTGTATTTAAAGGTCTTGCTCTCAGACTTGTACAAGAAAGTCGTACTGTTGGCCTTTATATTCAAAGGCAGAATTGTATCTGCAAACGATAGTCTGTCCACTTGTACATTCACACAGTGGAGTGTAAGTATGTCACTTGGGACTAGAGGTATTTATTTTGATTTTCTTTCTGTTCACAATAACTGTGAGATTTATTCACGTCTGCTATCCTTGTTTTTTGTTACCTCAATAAAGGCCATCTTTGTTCTTTTCACGCTTTCACCAGTGAAAGTGGTGAAGGTACAAGGTAAGGCATTGGAAATGATGCTGCGTTCAGCAGAGGGATTTTGCAGCTGCTGTCAGTGTTGAGGTGCTCAGAGCTATAGGTCTGAGTTTTGATGTTAAAGGTGTAATTAGTCGTCTGCTCTTTGTCCATATGCTGTCACTAAGAGAGGAGGGGAAAAAAGGCTTCCTTACTGTAACCTGGAATTTCTTAATTGATCTTCTGTGGTAGAGGAAACTCAAGTGGCGCCGAGTGCATTTCACCTTACCCTCATGCATCAAACATTAGTGAGGGCAGTGGTGTGGCAGCCTGTGGATGCTGACAAGAAAAAGCTCCCTGGTTTTTGAGTGAAGGGTTGTGCTACCTGTTTGGAGTTTGCAGGTGAGTAGCCTTTCCTAACCCAGCATCATGTACACACCAAAACCAATTTTTGCTTATTGATTATATTCAAAAGAAATGTTAGAAAAAAATGAGGGTAAGTTTTGGTTCACTGTCGTTTGCATGTTATATAAAAAGCAAATCGCAACATCCAAATAAAGGCATAACTCCTTTGTGCTTCAGAGACATCAGTGTTCAGCTGAAGTACTTATTTATAAACTGATTAATGAATACATGTTAGAAGGTGTTTGAAAATGGTAGCCATACAATTGCATGATGTTTTTACTCATAAATTATTTAGTTACAGATTATGTTTGTACTTATTCTGCAAAGAGGTTAGGATGATTTGGGGTGTTATGAAGACAGGCATTGCTTGTATCACTACTAATAAGAAGACAGAATAATGGAATAAGTATTCTTTATTGCTCTAATCTAATATTAAGAAGGCTAAACAAAGAATTTCTTTTTTTGGGGACTCATTTATTTAATAAACGAAGCAAAGCAAATGGAAATTAGTAGTAGATGGACAATATTATTTTATTTTTGCAGGATGTTAGGATGCTATGATGCCTTGCAGAAGAAATACGTAAGTCTTCCAGTATCATTTAGCTATTTTAAATTTATTTAAACATTCTTTTATGTAAGTCCATTAGTTGCCAGCATAGTTATAGGACTTTCTGGTTAGGGAATAGCTGTGCTTAATATGTTAAAACAGTTAGCTATAATGTGGGATGCACAGACATTTCTGGATAATATTATTTGTAAATAGAAGCACTTAAAGGCAGGAATACTTAGGAATTTTCTCCTGCCAGTTGGGTAAGTCCTTTCTTAAGGAGTTAAGCGTATGAAGAGGTTTCTCTTCAAACAGGCCCATAGTTGTCTATATTGGTTTCCAGAACTAGAGAAACAAAACAGCTTGGTAAGCAGAAATGGGCTATGAAATAAATTTAATGTTCTTTTTCTTTCTTTAATTATATTTCTGACAGCTAAGAATGATTGTCCTAGCAGTAAGTATCTTTGAAAAGTAAGGTACACATTTTTTAAGGTAGATGCTTAGAGATGGGTATAGTTCTTACTCTGTTTCCTCTGTTAACTTTAAAAATACAGGTCTATACCCATCCAGAAGATCCTCAGGTAAAACTGCTGGAATATTTTACTGGATGATTAATGATCGTATGGATATAGTGAAATATGTATACAAGCAATAGTAGTTAACATTCACATTAATGCATATTTAAAAAAAAAAAATCTTAAAATACCAAACCTAAGAATCACTAGAGCTAATCAGAATTGCCACATAGTGAATTGCCTTTGAATATCTAGTGTCAGGTTATTCTCAGGCCAGTACAAGAAACCCAAAGTGTCCTTGCAGAGTTAAATGCCCATAAAGATGCATCGTCCTAACTCTGCATAATGAAATGTATGGAACTTCTTTGGGGAAAACACAGAATGTTTTAACTAACCGCTGGGTGTCACCATGTCTCTGTTAGTGTGTGAAAACACTTTGGTAGTGATCAAAATTTGAATGAATATTTCATTCTAAAAACTTAAGCTGATGTTTCAAAAGATATCACAGTGATTTCCTGGAAAATAATATAGATCTTCATTTTTATTTGATGACAACTATATACATTAATACCATTAATTGTTACAGCATTAGAAAGCTGTATTCAATGCATATAAGTGAATCGGACAGGAGCTGGGCTATCATTATTTTCTTTAAATGCAAAGTTAATAGATTACTGGATAGAAGCAGCACCAGTAATAGGTTGCTTGACAGCTGATAGTTTAATAATTGCTGGATTTGTTTGCAGACAATTACAGAATGTTACCACTTCAAATTCAAGTACACCCACAATGGGCCACTCCTAGATTTCAGCAGGTACTGTCACTGTGCCTTTATTCTGCTCTGTGGTTTTACAATCCATTGCATACACCTGAATGTAGAAACTTTGGATTTTATCTGTTTGGAGTTTCCTTTTGTAATTCTGGATCTTAAGACTAATTTTATCAACATATACTATTAGCTTAGACTTCTTCTTAAAATACAATGAATCATTTTGTCAGGTTGTGGTTATATTTTTAAATATCCACTCAAAAGATGATTCTTAGTGTCAGAGTCTAATACTCTCTGACCAGGCTCTTGAAGATATTCCATGCATGGAAGGTGAAATGTTTACTATCAGATTTACTTATCTGAAGATACCTGTTGTTACATGGGATTTCTCATTTAGCAGAGGTGATACAAAATACACTGAAAATGCAACACAAGCGTAAGCTATGCTTAGGAAAGCATAGCTATCACAATACCAATGTGATTGCCATTACTGGTCTCTACAATACACTTGCCGTCATGACGCTGGCCATCCCCAGTAATGGGGAAGGAATTTGTGGGCTGAAGCCAGCTCCAGCCCATTGCTCTTCATTTGTTAGTTGTTTAGTTTTTGTACTCTTTGGGCTGAGCCACGTATTCACTCCCTCCATACTGGTCTGGCCAACCCAAGGAGATCTTCACACACTTTCAGTGAACTCGGGGAGAAACATTTACACCACCAGTTGATCCACTCAACTGACATAGCTATTTACCTAAAACGAAGGTTGCGCTCAGGTCCTCTGTGTGTTGAGCTAAAGTCAGATTTCCTAGCAACATCTGTGGTCAGTGACACCCTGCATTGTTCCCTGAGCTTCATGGGCACATTGCCCTTGCCCATCTCCACTGAGCCTTCTGCCATTGTAGGGGTTTACTGGTCAGTTACAGCTGCAAGGAAATGGCTTATTTTAAGACAAGTAATTGAAATGTAGCAAGTTTGTACCTAACAAACTTCTCCCAGGTTTCCTCCTGCATAAAATGCTTTTTAAATTTAAAAATAAAAAAAAAGGCTGCAGTGCTGCAGACCTGGGTCCTTTGTGCTGAGTTTAGTTACTTACCTCTGAAAGAGTCATGTAAAAAACACTGGTGGAAGGGGATGTGACTATCTCAGCCATACCAGGTTGCCTTAATGTATTAACATAAATTCACACCAGACTAATTTGAAAATATAAGGTGTGGGCCTGCTTCTCTGTTACCCTGCGGGGAAGAAGCTAACCATCTGCAGAGGGGTGAGACATTTGAAATCATTGCAGTTAAGGGTGTGCTTCCAAAAGACAGGGTTACCCAATCAAATAACTCACAGATGCTTGCCTTGCGCTGGCTGTTCAGGTCCTCAGATGCCTCTCTAAGCTGTGTGGCTGTGAGGAGCAGGGGAGTAGAGGGAAAGCATTTTCGGTGGCAGTAAGGCTTTGGGTCAGCTGCTGGTAGAACAGATGCATGGAAATGTCAGAGCTGGATGCCAAGAGTCACTTAGGCATGCGTTTTCTAATCAGTAACCATTCTTGTCAAAGTCAATAGTGTTACTTGTTTTGCTTAAGGGAAAGCGAGTACGTAAGACTGCAGAATTGGGGCTTTCAAAAGTATCTACTTTTTTCTTTCTTTCAGATTGGGTATTTCTTAAGCACTGTGTAATGTAAAACACAGTAGTTGGTCACAGCTGCTGAACTGTAATGCTTTCATGATGGCCCTGACTGAGGATCTGATCTTCCAAGGGGCAGAGAACATGTGTTCCAAGGTCACTTAGACAGTATTAGACGGTATTAGAAATTGCAGTGCTTGTAATCTCGGACCTTAGGCAATAAATGTGATGTCTGCTTCTGACATCCATAGAGTCTGTTAAACAGACATGTATCTTAATACTAGAAACATCTTACTCTGTATAAAAAAAAAAAATCTGAATACTTTGTCCATTTTTAGTAACAATAGAAGGAATGATTCCACAATCACCTGTGCAGACACCAAGAAAGCAAGTATCCTTCTCATTCGCAAGATTTACGTTCTGATGCAAAACCTGTGTCCATTACCAAATGATGTTTGCCTGACTATGAAGCTGTTTTATTATGATGAAGGTAGTATTTCTGTATTGCCTTGATTTATCAACTGGGTTCAGACATTGGAAAACAATTCAAAGAAATATTTTAATGTATAATCTTCACAGTTGCTGGGACTTGTTAAATGATGGGTTTTTTGCTTGTGTCTTTTTCTTGCGACAATTTCTAAAATCCAGGGGGAACGGATTTGATCTCACTGTAGGAACACAACCTTGTCACTGACTTCATTGGAGCAAGGATTTCAGTGTGGTTTAAAAACAAATTGAGTTTTCCTGAGTATGTTAGGATGTAACATGTTTGCTAGACTAGTTCTAGTTTGGATGACTGTTTAAATGTCTGACACTAGCTCTGCTTTCAGAATGTGTTATTGCTTTCTAGCGAAAAAGTCAGAGCTTCTAGCTCATCTCTGCACACATAAACTGTTTCTAATAGCTTTAATTGGATTTTGCCTGTTGTGTGGAGGAAAAAGAACTTCATTTAGTACAAATTGAATATTGATTATTCCCCTCTACACACACACAATTTTTTGGAGTAGTTCTTGGTATTTAAGGGGAAAAGAGTCTTTTAGCTGTACAAGTTTAAATTAATTTTACAAGAATGTTTCATTCTGACACATTTAATGAATTCTTTTCTGCAGTTACACCATCTGATTACCAACCTCCTGGTTTTAAGGAGGGTGAATGTGAGGGGATGATATTTGAGGGGGAGCCTATGTATCTTAATGTGGGTGAAGTGCCAACGCCTTTTCATATGCTGAAAGTTAAAGTTACGACTGAAAAACAACGAATGGAAAATGTTGATAAAAACATCCTAAAGCACGGAGAGTCTAATGTGCCTCTCCAAGTGCTCAGAGTGGACAGAGATGATCCAGAAGATGACAACCAGGACATAAATGTAAGAGTGCAAATGTTTTGTGTAGCTTGTTGAAATTTTTTGTGTTTTATAGTCTACAAAAGGGCCATTAATGGTTTTACTGCATGCCTTACTATAAAATTAATAAAAACCTCTGTGTTTCCAGATATCTTTAAGCAAGACAATATGTCTTCAGTACATTTTTTGCTTTGATTTTACTGCTCCAGTTAGCAATCTGTCATTGTTAAAGCAGTGTTGAACAAGTGCATCAGGATAATGCCTGTCAGCAGCAGCATTGTTGGTAGTCGTCTCTCTGAGAGACTGGGGAGGAGCAGCAGGGTGAGAAGCAGAGGGGCAGCTTTGTGCTGTGGGTGCGGGTGTCATTTGTTCAGCTCCAGTTGCAGGACACAGGTGAAACCTCCCTGGAGCTGTCCAGTACCAGTCCCAAGCGAGCTGCTGCAGCCAGACAGTATTGACTGACAGTAAATTTGCTCAGGGTCCTCATATACAGCAGTGTACATACAGCTAGTGATGCCACAGCTAAAGTTAAAACAAACTTGATTCTGTATTGGGATTTTTCCCTGGGGAAGTCTGCCTAGAAAAAAGCACAAAGCAAAACTTTCTGAAGGCATGAGTGCGTGACAGACTCGTGCATCCTGCTGCTGACAGCTCTCGACTGTGCGTGTGCAGGCTTCAGCGACTGGAGGCATATATTTCTGGGGTAAGTTGAGGCAGGCAGCAAATACCTTTAGTCATGCTAGAATGTGCAAATATGTGTGCTGATCTATACTGGCTGGCTATGGGTGAGAAGGAGGTGGAGCTTCAAGGCTTCTTGCCCCTCCCTGTCAATTAGCATTGCTTGGGAGGCTTGTAGGTGGTGTGATGGAAATAAACAGCTTGGCCCTCTAAATCTGCATATGCCTCTGAATTGCTGTTTCACAGGCAATGGGAAGGTGGTAATTGATGCACTGATGGTATTCTTTCAATATCTATTGTTACAATTTTAGTATTTTGTATAGATGTTTTTCTTGGTAGTTGAATTAAATGTCTACTTGTGTTAATAATTGAATAATGCTGAGCTAGCCTGTACGTTCCATGTCAGATTCAATTATTTCAATACAGTTTGTTCCACTGAATCTATCTAATAAGCTCTGGCCCGAAGCATTTGAGTACAAACCCTCTTCCTTATTTGTCTGCAGTAAGTGATAGATCTTTTTCTTAATCTAGGAAGGTCCTGTCTTGGATAATAAAGTGGAAGACGGGAATAATGTAAATATTTCAGAAGCTCAAGGTAAGATTTATGTATATTTTTCAAGTCTCTTCAGTTTGTGCCCCTTTTTCCTGATGCTATTAAAACAAAAACTCAATTTTCTGACATATACTACTATATTGAAATTTACATTCTATTTTCTTCACATACATTGCTATGCCTTTATTTTCTATCGTGGCTTTGTTCTGTAAAGCACTTGGTTAGCACAAGTTTCTGTTCTAAAATTCTGATTTTCTGTTCCATTTTATCAGATAAGCTAAATTTAATGGGTTATATATTTAGAAGTAAAATATGTTGTTTGATTTTTCTATTATTATTGTTGTTGTTACTGGGTTTGTTACTAATACATTTAATTTCCACATAAAGCTTACAGAGGTATTGTGCTCTTGAGCTCATTATTGCAGACTTGGGCACCAGAATTCTCTGCAAAAAATGGTCCAGGTCTATTTTTGTTTAAATCACAGCTGTTTGGCCTGTATCCTCACAGCTTCAGCAACTAAAGCTTAGCAGAAATGCCACTTTTAGCCACCTTTTTTCCTTAAGCTCTGATGACAGGAGGACCATAGTCTGATTCTGCAATCGATATGTGCTTCCGTCTGTGTAGTTGTAGAGGAATTGATACCATTGGGGCTTGCGTACACAGAAGAGTTTTTACGTTGTGGTAGACTGAATGATACCCATGTAAAAATACCCATCCGTACGATGCATGTTCTTCTGTACAAAGGAAGTTGTTCATTACTGTGGTTTGCTATTCCTGATACAATCAGTAACTTCATCTCAAAATATGTTTTGTTTTATGAATGACTATATGATTATGCCTGTGCTGCTGGCTATTTTAGTGCCTTTTCTAGCTGCTTGGTTTCACAGCTTACTCTGGACGTGTGTGCCCTTTTCTCTTACTGCGTACATGGAGCATTTTGATAATTGCAAGTGAACTTTTTAAACTGTAGTTTTAACAGGTACAAGTTCTAGCAAAGTATTTTTGTTAGTATGAATCTCAGCAAACTGAGTTTCCTCAAGTGAAATCCTAACACTGTAAAATCTGTCAATGTAAACCTATGCAAACAATGTGAGTAGCCGCAAAAAGCAAATTCCAGGTGGAAGTCTATGAGGCAGCACTTCTCAAAAAGGTACCAAAACCATTTACTTCTGTTTTATTTTAAAAAAAAGTTTCATATAACAACTTCAATAAGCAATTGAACTGAGAATTCTGCAGAGAATATAAATGAAATCTTATGTTTTGGAAGCATTCTGAGGACTCTCAACACTGCAAGGCAAAGCTGCCTTCTCCTTTGTTATCAAATAAATGATTATGCCCTTCCTGCTGTGCAGGACATCAGAAAGTACCTGCTCACCCTTTCTGATGAAAAACAGCCGCACCTGTCTTGTTGGGTTTTTCTTAGCCTTTATAAATAGATAGTTTCTGTGTTGTTTGCTTACAGTCATATAAATGTCCTCCACTGTAAGCTCTTAATGCAGAAGTATCAATAAAATAACTGTCCTGATGACAGCTGCTACCAGAAGCATGCCCTGGAAGCACTCCACTGGTTTTTGGTTTTGTTTTTTTAATCAGTGCTCAAAGATGTGGACCCACACTGTCTCCAGTTCAAAATGCGAGACAGCAAACTCTGTCCTCAGGGATATCTGTGAGCAGAAGCTTCCTTTTAAGATTTTAGAGAAACTAGGAGGAAAAGTAGAAGATGATTTATCTTCAGATTTGCCAGGATAGCCCATGGGCTCAAAGATTGAACTTTGCTACCAAACGAACTGAAGAATGAATTGCTGCTTGTTGATCTGCTCCTCTTGGAGAGGCTATATAGGAAGCATCCAGACAATACTGGTACACATTTGCTGTACATAAAGCATTTCAAACATAGCAAAGAAAGATCAAAAGGGGAAATAAGTGCCCTTTTTGGAAGAAGATTAAGTAGAGATGATGTAGATGAGTATGCTCAGAAATGCTCTGATATGCTCGTGTAAAATAGGATAGCCAAAAGAACACAGTTCTCAAGACTGTAAAGTGAAAAAGCAAGCTTTATGACCAAAATCTGGGAGGAAAAAAAAAACCCCTTTATTTGGGGTTTATTTGGATGAGAAGCTTATGTAAAATGTTGTTTTTTTTTCTGATTTTTTTTTTGAGACTTCTAGGAATGCCATATATTCATTATCTCCACAGAAGAAATGCCCATTAGTGCTGCCGCTTGCTCTGTTCACTCTTAATGCATTTCCTGAAAGTTGCATCTGCTTTGAAATATAACTTTGGTTCTGCAGACTTCAGAAAGTTCAATTTTCCATAAAAACTTCCAGAGACATGTTGCTTTCCACATAACTGTAAAAGTGGCAGCTGAGTCAGTGCTGAGGCTTTTGGTCCTCCCTCCCAACTAGGAGCTTGTTGGGGCCACCATGGTGTCTGAGTGCTTGCGGAGGCAGCTGGACAAAGCAAGTTGAAACTGGATTTTATTTTTTTTAAATGGGTTGGGGTGTCCTGTCATTCAAGCCCAACACTGAACAGGCTGTGCTGTATATTTAAATAGTGGTGTTACTGGTTTTTTGTTTTTGTTTTTTTTTTTTTTTTCAGAAATAAAATGTGCAACTTTGCAAAAACAGCTAACGTTTCCATGCTGCTCAAAAATAATCATGGAATTGTGCAGGAAACAGCACGTGTAGATCAGCATTTTTATCTTGACAATGCTAGACTGCAGAACTGCAATAACCACATAAAGCTGTATCTGGTGCTTTTAGAAATTCATAGAAGTTCCAAAACCATGCAAAATGCAGCAAATTGCTTGTCTTATGGAGTTGGTATAATGTTTTACTTACAGGAACTACAAGACATGGGAAAATGCATTTGTCACCCTGAACTTCTTCAGTCATTTCCGCAGCTGAAGCATAGTCATCTTTAACTAATTCATGCTTATATCTGTATCCTAGAAAAAAAACAGGATGGATGAGAAACAACAACAACAACAAATCTTCAGAACTGACTGCTTATTTGTTGTGGCCTGTTCATGCAGCTGCAGGCAGTGACAAGGGGAACTGTAACTCCAGGAACTGCAGCCAAAGTTGCTTGGTTGTGTGTGGTTGGGTTACAAAATGGGAGCCATCTGCTGGCAGTGGGTTCAGAATATGCAGAACTGTGCTGTTTGCCCATTCTGCAGTGCAAAATGGGCTTGTGAGGCGTTTTACTTGGGAAGCAAATCCCAATGTAGACAAGCCTTTAGCAGTACGGGGCATAAACGAGTTTGGGGATCAAGTCCACTCTTCCAAAGATCCTGTTTGTAAACTTAACATAAGCATCTCTTAAGTGCCTGTGATAGGAAGTTGTGATACAAAATTGCTGAATTAAAGATGTAAGGGAGTGTAATGCTTGGGAGAGCCCTTTTGAAGAACCAGTTTGCTGCATTAAGAACATGCAGGTGTTCCTTGTGGCAAAACATCAGTGTTAAGAGGCTGCTAGTGTGTTGTCCACAGTGTGCTTTATTATTTAACAACTCTTTTATAGAACCAAATTTAAGTTGTGAAGAGGATGAAGTTACGAAGCCTGGAGGGAACCAGAATCTGCATGTTTCTAATCCTCAGGTATGAAAACTGCACTCTTGTCTTAAACTTTTGCTTTGAGTGATTAATAGGTAATCTAGTGACCACAGTCAGTATTTTCAGCAATAAAATGCATTTACATTGTACTTCCCAATGTTTTATAAAAATTATTAATATTCTAAAGCAATCAAAAGCAATAACAAAAAGCTGTTTCTCTGTGATACAGTTTTCAAACCAAACAGATGGCCTGACTGATATTAATGTAAATAGGAATATAATTTCCCTGTTTAAAAACTGCCATAACTAAACATTCTGCCTATCAGAAATTTCTCTGCTAATTCTGACAGACCAAAACTTGACTAAAGGTTGATTAAAACTTAAAATGCAAGTTCATTACTCAGACTTAAAACTCGGGCTATATTCCCTGCATATAGCAAAATAGTATAATTTAATGTGGAGGACTACTTCAAACACAGGTCCTTAAGATTTCTTAAAACAATAGCCCTAGGTGACTGTGAGTGACTTACTGTATAAAAATAACTGATGCTTTGATCTGTCAGGGCTCTGACACATTCAGCTGTAAATAGTGCTGTTAACTTTAATGGGTATACTGTATTTAAATTTCAGCTCGAGCGCTGTGGTGAGCAGAGGCAGAGCTCTTTGCATGCTACAGCACTGAACCCTGCTGTAGCCTCTAATATTTTTTTTTTACTGCTGTCACAAGGCAACATCTATTTTATGATTTTAGGTTGATCATTTGGCAAGTAAGACATCTGAACTTAATGTGTCAGAGAGCAGGACAAGAAGTGGAAAGATATTTCAAGCCAGCACTGTTAGTATCGTTTTTTTCTCTAGCTCTGTTCTCTCTATTTCTGTTCTTCTTTAAGCCTTTTTCTGTTCCAAACAGTGAATAAAACTCTAAGCTTTAATACATTTCATGTAGCCAGAATGAAATTCTCATCATTTCTAAAATTCCCATTAACTTCAACACATTTGGATTCTTAGTGTCAAAGTCTGTTCCAAGAAGTTAAAAGCTGAGTGTTGATGTAGTTAACCCAGGTTGAGAAAGATTCATTAGGATTGATTTGTATCTTCTTGAGAATGCATATAGCCAAATTCCCTGCTGGTTTAATCTGTTGTTGATAGGAGTGTGTGCCAAGAGAGATCCCCAGCCCAGTGTACTATATGCTTGCTAGTGATTTTACTTGGAAAACATGAGGCCAAAGTTCTAACCTCAGACCTATGACTCATACCAAGAAAAATCCATTATTTCTTTGTTTAATCATACTGCAGCAGATGAGTCTTGTAATTGGTGCTACCTGTGGGGAACCAATACCTGTGGGGAGCAGAAGTTGTCTTCAGGGTGGAGTTTGGCCTTTGGGGGTGGTGTTGGGGGGCCCCCATTTGCCTGTTGCTGCTGCCTTCACCAACTGAGCTTGGTAGCTTCAGCTTTGTGAGGCTCTGGAGGGCCTTCATAAGACCTCAAGCTCCCTCTTGTGAGTGTTCAGGGTTACTGGTAGGTTCTTCTGAGAAGTACCTGTGGGGTGAATACTACCATCCTAGTAAATAAGTAAGTGCTCTTCATTTACAGTCAGGAGGGGAAATTATGTGTCAGGGCCAAGAAAAATCATACCCTTCCTGTCCCTGCTCAGGAAGCTCTTTGTTAATTTTTAGTGCAGGCTAGGGAACAGTAGTTGTGTAAAAGGATTCATAACGTGCAGCTCAGTCGTTGCCAGTAGTTTTCTCCTAAACTAATAATTGGCTTATTTCTGTAAAGGCTGATGGAAATCAAGCTTGTGAGCATGCAAAATTCATTCCTCAGCAGAATGTTCTAAAGAAATCCAGAAGAGAAACTGGTCTGTGTCTTAAAAATATCCATGTATGAAAGCTGCATGAGAAAAGGGCTATCAGAGTTTGCAACAAATTCATGAAGTGGATATGTTAAATTCAGAATATAGAACTAGTAGATTCAGTCTTTGTAAAGTACTGCTTACTGCAGAATAGAATTTTTTTTACTTCCAACCCCAGGGTCATATGCAGTATTTTTTATGTTATTCATTGATAACATAAAGGAAAAAAAAAAAAGAAAACATAATTCTGTTTGCTCACTATCACCATATCTGCCTTTTAAAAAAGGTTTTGTTAATACTAGAATTTAAACAAAACACATTGCTTTAAATAATCAAAAGCACAGCAGAGCTAAAGGCTAAATTCTCACCTTTTCACATGTGTGCAAGTCAGAAATAATTGGATTTAACTCAGTAAGGCGAGCCTGTATGGTGCTGAGCCCCCTCTCCTGTTGGTACGGGGCGCTCTGCTGTGGTGCAAAGCCCTCCTGCTGCTGCCTGGGCTCCCAGCTGCTCATGGAATTGGACTTCAGGTGTGTGGCCTCTGCGGAGGGAGCAGCCTTCATTACTTTCTCTGGAAGCTGTGACACACTGGAGGTCCTGCCTTTAGAGCATAAATACATCCCAGCCCTCCTTCAATAATTTGGAGGGAGGGTCAGTTCTGCCAGAAAATAGTTATCCAGATGTTACTTCAGGCTTAGCACCTCTGGGCAGGGACCAGGTAATAGTGAGGTTGAGCCAGATGCTCCACACGCAGCTCTCGATGCATCACACAGCTGTTCTTGTTCAGGGTAGGCTTTTCCCACGTTGGACTTGCTAATGCCATGGAGCAGGCCACAGTCTGTGCAGTGTGGCAACCTGTAATGCAATATTTATTGTCCCTTGGCAGGTTCATCGCTTTGAACTCTCATCTAGTCAGGATGTGCTACCAAAAAGGAGAAAGATCAGTGAACCAACGGAGCAGTTTTAGATACTCATCTCCCTGCTGTTTGCTTACAGAGTTCTTCACCACACCACTTCCATTTTGTTGTTTAATGTGAATGTTCATATTTAAGTATCTTTTAGGGATCTTTTCTGTTCTATTTGTAGTCAAAATGGAGCATATTTTAAGGAAAGAAAATCTGTCAAGAAGCCCAACTGAAGAAATCAGAACTTACTGTTTTTATAGGAGGTTGTACCCCATCAGGAAAGACAGAAGGTACCTGACTACTGATGTAACTGAGAAAATTTCTGTAACAAAGCTGATTTGGGGGATTTGATGCCCTGCTCATAACATGTTTAAATCCTGATGATGGTTGTGTGACGTTCATTACCCACAACACAAGGTTTCACCGGTAACTTTGGGCTGTATTTCAAAGCTGAGGAACTCCTTGTCCAGAGCCTGCTATACATGGCACAAAACCCCTCAAGCCTTGGGTTAATTTCCAGAACTTTATGGAGCAGGTTCAGGATGGCTGCAATATCACATTTTTTGCTTTTGCTACTGGGATAGTTAGGGGGGCTTGATTCTTTGCATTTCTTCCAGACTGAAGGCACCAGACTCAAGTGAAAAACAAACATTCTTCACATGTTCGATTACATATTTCATTTCAAAATGCAGCAATTTCTGTACAGCTGTGATAAGACACATGTATGTAATTACAAAGAAAGTATTAATCTGGGGCAGGCATCTATTATAATCGTCTGAGATTTTTCAAGAAGCAGCTTGATGGACATAAAATGATTAATTGCAGAAGTTGCACATGGCACCGTTTCTTTCTCTAACAAAAAATTGTTAATTTTTCCTGTGCTGTAACTGGAGCAAAGCTGTTTGTGCGTGGCGAGGAGCTGCTGCTGTCTGGGTGGGGATAGCTGAACGCGTCTTGACATTTTTGACTTTTAAATTAAGAATGGCTTTGTATCGTTCTTCAATTAAAGCAATGTTGACATTTAGTTGCTGGGTTTTTCTTGGATGGGAGTACGTTTGGGTGATGGGTGGGAGCTCTGGCCTGTTCCCGCCAGCGGCTGTCGGGGCTGATCGGGGCGGGGACCGCGGGCCGGGCGGTGGAGCAGCCGAAAAAGCAGCGGGGTCGGGGCCGGCGGGCGGAGCGGCCGCGCTGGCCGCGGGATGCGGCTTCCTCTCTGGTTCCGGGCCGGATCCCGGGGATTCACGAGCGAAGGCTGCTGGTGCGGCGGCGGCTGCGCGGCTCTTCCGCAACGCCTTGATTCACCGGGGCCGCGCCGTCCTGCCCGGGCTCCTGCCGGGGGAGCGGGGGAGCGCAGCCAGCACCCGCTGCCCGCGCGCCGCCTTCCGCCCCAGGAGGAGGAGGAGGAGGAGGTGGGGCAATCCCACCCGCCGGCCCGGCCGCTGGCCGCGTTCATTGGCGCTCCCGGCCGTGCGGGCTGCCATTTGCCGGGTTACTGGAGCCCAGGAAGCCGCCAGGAAGCTTTTCCTCTCCCCGGCCCCGAAGTTTGGTCGCAGGGAAAGGAGCTGGGGAGACTTAGGAAGGACCCGCTGGGCAGGGGTAAGGCCGGGGGAACCGGGGGGAGCGTGGCTCCGGGTTTTGTTTCTCAGCCCTGAAACTCCGTGCGAAGGAGGAGGGGGCGGCTATGCTCCCCCTTGTTTGCTGTGTTTCCGCATTTCGCGGCGGAAAAGTTGTCGGATCTCGTTACTGCTGCGTGGGGGTGGGGGTGCTGGTGGGAGGTTTGGGGTTGGCAGCCCGGCAGTGCGGACCTGAAGGCGCAGGTGGTTATAACCTCCGCGAGAAGGTGTCCGTTGCAAGCAGGTAGGCTGCGCAGGGGGCCGGTGAGAAAGAGAGCCCTGCAAATGAAGGTGCTCTTTCTGCATCGCCCCGGGACGCTGCGGAGTGCCCTGTGTCCTGCCCGGCTGCGGGACCTCATCTCTGTTGTGAGCGCGGCCAGGAGGTCCCTCGGTGAAAGGACTCGGCTGTGGCTCGGATCTCCCGTCCTCTCCCTGAACGTGCAATCATGTCCTCAAGCACATCGTTAGGTGAAGACAGTCACTCCCTGTCAGTGACTCTCGTACAGCCATCCTGGGAAGGGTGAGACAAAAATTCTTGGGTAGAAAGGGCATGCGTCCCTTGTCCTTGTCTGTGCCTCCCTGGAGCCTGGGTTTTGGGTCTTGGGGCTTAGCACTGTCAGTCTGTCATGTTTAGAAACAGGGCAGGCCTTGGTTCTCTGTGTGCCCAAGCGGAGGGGGAGATGACAACGCTAACACACCGAGGACGGCGTGCTGAGGCGGGAAGGAACTCGGACAAGAAGCCCGAGAGTGAGGAAGATGTGGCTGCAGACAGAGACCTGAATGATGATGATCCTGATGAGTCCAAAGATATCCGCCTCACACTTATGGAGGAGGTGCTGCTTTTGGGGCTGAAGGACAAGGAGGTAAGGCAGGCGTCTCCGATGGCTGCGTCTGCAGTGGTGGCAGCACTGCCTTGGTGTACCTGGAGGTGAGGTTCTCAGTGAGCAGCAGAAGGGATCGTACAAGTTCCTCTGAGTCCTCTTCAACAAAGCCAGCCTGCTTAGCTCAAACCACCTTCATCTGTAGCTTAAACTGAGCTGTGGAGATTGCTTGCAAGTGCTGTCTCACCAGCTCTGCCATGGGGACTGTAAGAAGCGGCTGGAGGCGAGGGGTGCTTTATGGTATGGTGCTACTGCCATTTGCAGAGCAAAGGTGGGTTTGTTCTTTGCCAGGGTCAAAGACGTGGGGTAAAAGGAGCCTCACCTTGTGCATCAGATGGTAAATGTCCTCTTCCCTAGCCCAAGTGCATTTTCTTGTCTGAAACCATCAGCTGAAATGCAGAGACACTCTGAGCACTGTTTCCACTTCGTTAAAAATTGATGAGAAAAACAGCAGGGGCAGGTTTTGAGAGAAGAGGGCAAGGTGAGAGAAGGCAGCTGGACCGGGAATTGAAAGCAGGTGCAGGATGGATCTGAGCACAGCAATGGCAAAGGAGGTAGGAGCCACGTCTCTGTTTTCAGACCAGTAATTTCCTTAGCTGGACAGGAATGGCATCGTACAACTCCAGGCTTGAGGGTAGTGGGGCTGGATGGGAATCTCTTTGCTGAGTGCTCGTCTCACCCATGTGTGCTGGTTTAGTGGTTTTCTTTGGCAGCAGTGGATGAACTTCACAGCCAGGTATTTTCAGTGGGTTGTTCTCTGCTGGAAAGAGACCTTGGTCAAACTGAATTGTTTTGTGCTTATCAGCTGGTAAGAACTCGTTTCTCAACTCTGCCTAGAATGAGCCATGGGGAAAGGAGAAGACATCTTGCGTTGAATTTCTGAGCTGCTTGGCCCTTATCTGCTGTGTCGGCACACCTTGTCTTCTTTAGTGCATTCATCATCTTGATCTCTTTTGGGGAATCTGATGCTGCTATTCCTGTCAAGCAGATGGAGAAATCGAGACCAGGGGAGGCTAACCAGTTGCCCAAGGTGCTTCTCAGGATGACAATGGCAGAGGAGAGCCTTAAACACAGGTTTTTCAGCTCCAGGAGCATTCTTCCTATGAGCCTGTCTCCCACCCTGAGGAAAGGAGACACTGTGGTTGTCAAGCCTGTGGTAGATGGGCCACCTTCTCTTCATCTGTTTCTCTAGGTTGAAATTAAGCCCCTGTGAGGTGTCCGAACTTTTTTTTCTGTAGGGCCTTGCTACTGCTGACTTAGTCTGAGCTGGCATGTTGCTCTCTTCATAGACCACTCGGGCCATGGCTTCTGACATGGACCATGCTCGCAGATCCAGCAGGGGAGGGCTGCGGGTTGTGTGAGTGACAGAGGCTTGTAGCTGTTCTGTTCCACGAACCCAGATAAGATCTAGGACTTGCTGAGTCCAACAGGAGAGAAAGGCTATAAAGAGAACATCATGTAAATAATTTTGGAGCAAATGTTTGAGAGCAGCCTAGGAGCGTAGCATGGTCTGCTTTCTTCCTGGGCTACGTTTAGCATTCTTGGCTTGGTTAGTGTATTTCTGGCGATGGTCCTTCAGCCACCAGGAAGTTAGGAGAGCACAATAGATAAGAAAAAAACTTGTCACACTTCTTTTTTTTCCATCCTGTCCTCCTGCATTCCTCCATCTCGGAAGGAAGACCAGAGGCAGCAGTAGCCTGGTCATGAGCTGGGGTCCCAGGCATTGGGTTTTCCCAGCTCTGTTGTTCACTCGTGCTTTGATGATTGGAAAAAAATAAGACAATTTTAGTCAAAGCCAATGACCTCACAGTGTAATTTCATTATTTTAAGTACGAGTCTGTCCATCTAGGAGAAATTGGCTGCACACCAGCCTGGCATTTGTAACTAGTCCGATTCCAGAAGCTGAAAGTAACCCAGGAGCTTTCAACTTGTTTGATTTCAGACCCTTTAAAATTTTCTAGGGGTAACATGCCTTCCAGCCCAGTGAATTGAAGCTTTCTGTCACCTCCACACCCTTTTCTGGAGAACTTGTTCCTAAAGGGCACATGGAAAAAACAGTGCATCTCCCATGGACGTAAATCAGCAGGGCAGGGATGACAGGTTGCTTTGTCTTTCCTCACAAGGAAATGAAGAAAGCAAATAAAGATTTTCATTCTTTTATGGGTCTCTGTGCCACACAAACTGAGCAATCCGGTGTCCAGATGCACTGTATAAACAGACATGCTGGGGACAAGAGTTTACCCATACGGACTGTAAAAACTTCCATGTCAGAGGGCTGCGTGTTCGCAGCCTTTTTTCCTTAGAAAAGGAGCTTGTTAGGTTGCTTTGTCTGCGGTCTCCTGGTAGCTTTTAGTCCTGCCCTTTCTCTCCTCCTCCCCCATTTCCTCCAGAGAAAAAGAGCAATGAAAAGGGAGTTAAGAGTGGGACGTAGAGTTTCTGGTGTATTGGCATCCTCCTGCAAAGAAGCATGTCGTGACTTTGCATCCCACTTGGCTCATGCTTCCCTTGGGCCCATCTTAAACACCAGTGCCTGCCCTGTTCCCAGCCCCGCTGCCTGCCTGGACGAGCCTCTCCCTGCAGCCCTGCCTGCTGTCCACTTGCCCTGAAATCCAAGGACTGCCGCCCTGCGCCACGATGCAGCAGCCTTCGGGCTGGAACAACCAGGCTTTGTTCTAATCAGGGAATAAAAGACAAGTGGAAGAAGGGAACAGAGAGGTTGCCTAGGCTGTCCCATTGCTTCAAACCAGGGTCAGCTCTCTCCTGAGAAGCATCAGTTGAATGTTCTTAAACCTCAGGGGACAGAGAGGTCTTCCCTTCCCTGCCCCGCTCTGTCCAGGGGCAAACCGTTCCTGGCTTTTCTTGTCTGGATGGTTATTTCTTCCTGGTGCCAGCTCCAATCTCTCTGCCAACAATTTTAGCCCAGGACTCTGTCCCATGCACAGTGGAAGTGGGAACTAGCTATTCCCCTCCTATTTGCTGCTGCCTTTTATGTGTCTGACCCCCCCATATCCTATTCTCCCTCTGTCTTCTCTTCCCTGGACCGAAAATCCTGATTCAATTGCTTGTTCCTTTTGGGTCGTATTTTCCAGACCTCTGCACCTTCTTGTTGCTTTGCCAAATGCCTTAACAATTTTGGAGCTTGGGCTTCTCGGGATGAGGACCCTGTCCCAGCCTCAGAGAACAGGGCTTGGGTCCAGGTGTGGAACATGCAGAGTCTGAGCAGATCTGGTCAGCAGCAGCCCCAGCACTGCCCTACTGCTGGGACCCGAACTGCTGCACCCCAGCCCCATGCTGCCCACTCTGCGAGGAGAGGTGGGATCTATTTTCCCGTCCCTCATCCCTGGCTGGAAATCTTCTCTTCCCTTGCAGAAGTCTGCAGGCGGATTTGAGCGAGGAGGGGTGATGACATTGGGTGGGCGAGGGACTGGGGAAGCTTTTGTGCCCTGTGGTGGGAGCTGGGGCTTGCTGCAGCCTGCGCCCGTGGGATGTGGGACGGTGGGTAGTGGACTGACTCTTACCACAGGCCTGATGAGCGATTTCTTTGTACAGCTAATTGCTGTCAGGGCATACCTGGAGCTGGTGGGGGCTTTCTTCAAGGAGAGCAGATTTTTGCCTCTGGTTTCCCCCAGGCACGTCTGCAGCAGGTGCTGAGGCAGGGCAGAGCTCGTGTCACTGGTTTCAGCCCCACAGCAGCAGCAAAGTCCTTCTGTGGGCAAGGGCTTGCCAGGGGAAAGGGCCCTGCTTTTCTCATTCTCGCTCGGATTTTTTACAATCTGGGGTTGGGCGCAGCTGCCTGGCCAGCGCTGGGGTGTGCCAGGCAGTTGTGGGTGCAGCGGGAGGGGCACGGCCTGAATTGCTCAATGTTTACAGGGAAGTTTTGGGCAGGGAGGGAATTAGTTGGGGCTGCTGGGCGCTTTTCACCTGGTGTGGAAAAACCCTTTCTCCCTTTGGCCTGGGAGGCAGAGCTGTTAATGGTTGTTGGGAGAGTCACCTGGGCAGGGGCCAAGCAGGCCGGGAGGGGTGGGGGGCTCGGCAGAGCTCTCCTTCCCATCTCTCTTCTCCCCTTCCAGTCCATCCTCTCTCTCCCAGGGCTACACCTCCTTCTGGAACGACTGCATCTCTTCAGGCCTGCGGGGTGGCATCCTCATTGAGCTGGCTCTGCGTGGCCGGATCCGCCTGGAGCCGCTCTCGATCAGGAAGAAAAGGTTGCTGGAGAGGAAGGTGAAGGTGCCACAGGAGCTGGGCTGGGGGCCTGACAGGTTTCGGGGCTCCGTCCACCCCAGACGAGCCCACTGGCAGCGACCTTTGCCGAAGCAGCGCTGCATGCCAGGGCTGGCGCCATCCCTTCAGGAAGGGAGCGGCAGGTCTGCGTCCAGCCTTACGCCGTGTTTCCGCTTTGTCCTTCCAGGTGCTCTTGAAGTCGGACGCGCCGACTGGTGATGTCTTGCTGGATGAGACTCTCCGACACATCAAGGCCATGGAGTCTGCGGAAACAGTGCAGACCTGGATAGAACTGCTCACTGGTAGGGACAGTTAGAGACACCATCTCCTCAGCTCCCTTGGGGCCCATCCCTGCTGCCTGCCCCCTGTCCTTCGGCTTGGCCATCCCCTCACTTCACTGGACTTGGGCAGAATACTGACAGCAGAACAGGGGAAGGCTGAATGTGGGGGCACGGAATGGTTTTCAGGGTCTTTTTTGTTGGGAGCTCAGTGAAAGACTTGGACCTTGCTCCCCATTGCCTCTTTTTTCATGATGAGTCTTCACTGAGTCTGGGGTCCAAGTTCCTGGGTAGAAGGGGCTTTCCAAAGTGCTGCTGTGCCCTGTAGCCGCTGGAAGCTTTGCCAGCTTGGCCTGATGGGAGAAGCGGGTCAGAGTCAGGCCAAGAGGAGGAAGAGGGTTCCTGCGGCAGGGACTTGTGTCCATGCAAGCACAGATGGCCCTGGGCTGGAAGCAGCCTGGGCGCTGGGGTTGGGTGGCAAAGCTGTCGCTACCCTGGCGTTGAACGGGGTCTCCTCTCCTGCAGGGGAGACCTGGAACCCCTTCAAGCTGCAGTACCAGCTGAGGAACGTGCGCGAGCGCATTGCCAAGGCACTGGTGGAGAAGGGCATCCTCACCACGGAGAAGCAGAACTTCCTGCTCTTTGACATGACCACCCACCCCGTCAGCAATGCTACCGAGAAGCAGCGCTTGGTGAAGAAGCTCCAGGAGAGCATGCTAGAGCGGTGGGTGAACGACCCCCACCGCATGGACCGCAGGACTCTGGCTCTCCTGGTGCTGGCCCATTCCTCAGATGTGCTGGAGAACGTTTTCGCCAGCCTGGCAGACGACAGGTACGATGTGGCAATGAACAGGACCAAGGACCTCCTTGATATGGACCCCGAGGTGGAAGCAGCCAAAGCCAGGGGCGCAGAGATGATCTGGGCTGTCTTGGCAGCCTTCAATAAGTCCTAAAAAGCTCCCGAACTCCCAAACCACGCTGGGGAGCATTACCCCCTCGATGTGAGGCCAAGGGTGTTGGGCACGGACTTCCTGCAGCATCGGGTGGGCTCAGCTCAGGGAGACCGGCGGGGTTTCACTCTCCCCCCTGGGCAGGGGTGGGAGGGTGAGAGCCCACTCCTGTGGGTAGGTTGCACACTCCTCCAAAGGCCGGTGCTGCCGGGGAGAGGTGGCAGTGGTTCTTTGCTCCCCTTTCAGTGCTCCTTGCCCATGGGCTTCCTTCTCGGGCCAGTACAGAGCTGGGAGGTGGCAGAGCCCAGCCCTGCCTCTGTGTGCAGGTACCAAGCTGCTCAGGTGGACCTAAACCCCGGCAGAAACAGGGCTGCGGAGCAGCCTGCGCTCCCTGCGTGCTCCCCATGTGCTGGCTTGTCCGGCCACCTCCATGGCTCCCTCTTCCACGCACAGGTCTTGCCTTTGAGCTGCCTGGGCAGCGTGGATTCCCGTATGGAGCGCACCGATGTCCTCCTGGGACGGGGTACGGGCAGGGGAGCGGGCAGGGGGCTGGTTCAGGGGTGTCTGGCAGCTGGGACCACCCCACGTGCTGGCTGGCACAGGGCAGCCCAAAGCCCTCGGCACGTGTTGCCATCGAGGAGCAGCTCTGCAAAGACCGCGGGGCCCTTCCCTGGGCTGTGCCCCCGTGGCACACCCATTCTTTCTTGTAAGGGGAAAAGTTAAACTGTGATTTTTTTTTTTTTTTTTTCCTTCATTCCTTCCCCCCTTCCTCTGCCACTTTAATCTCCTGTGGTTCATTTAAATGTATTTCTCTGCAGCCCGAGGGAGTCCTGGGAATTTAAATCTGTTGTCCGTAGCTGTGGTGGGTCCAGCTGCCCTTTCTAATAGCAGGGTTGGCAGCTGAAGGGGTGCTGGCAGCGCTCTGACGTGGCGGGGGTGGTCCTCTGGGTCCCCAGAGGCNGGCCCGCGGGAGTGTCGGGCGGGGGGCCGGGGGCTGCCCTGGGGTGCGCCCCGCTGCCGAGGGGCCGGGCCCGGCTGCGGGATGGAGGGGAGNTGCCACTTTAATCTCCTGTGGTTCATTTAAATGTATTTCTCTGCAGCCCGAGGGAGTCCTGGGAATTTAAATCTGTTGTCCGTAGCTGTGGTGGGTCCAGCTGCCCTTTCTAATAGCAGGGTTGGCAGCTGAAGGGGTGCTGGCAGCGCTCTGACGTGGCGGGGGTGGTCCTCTGGGTCCCCAGAGGTGCCGGTGGCACTTGTATCATGAACTTGCTGGGTCTCAGCTGCTGCTCCCTGGCTGCACCGGGGGATGTGTCTGCGGGCAGCGGGGCCGAGCGCCATCTCCTGCCCCCCCTCCTGCTTGGCCCAGGTGGGCTTGGCGGGCTGCGGGTGGCATCGCCTCGGGATCAGTGTGCCGCCCCACGGGCCTGTCCCCTTCCGGCCCTCCGTCTGCCGCGGGGTCCCGAGGGCTCTCCCGTCCCCTGTGCGTGTGGGTGCTGCCAGGGGGTCCTCAAAATCCGTGGGTGGGGGTGGCCCCCTCCTCGCACAGGCGCCTCTCCCCCGCCGCGCCTCGATGGGGGCCGGTGCTGCGGTGCGAAGTGCTCCCGGGTCCTGCCCCCCGGGGCCCTGCCGCGGGCGGGGGCCGGAGCGGGCAGGTGAGGGGGCAGGAGCCACCGCTCCGCCCCCCGGGCCCTGCGCTGGGGGTTTCGCGCCGCTGTAGTTCCGGACCCCGCAGCAGCTCCTTCAGCCCCGGCAGCGCTGGGGGTGCCCCGGGGCCTGGCGCCGGCCCGGGGCGGGAGCGGGAGTGTCCCGGCCCCGCCTCCCGCTCCCGCAGCGAGGGGCGCCGCGCTGGGCGGGGCCGGCGGTGCTGCAGCCCGGGTCCCTTGCCCCGCCCACATGGTGCTGCCTCACTTCCCATTGGCCAGTGGCCTCTCCAGCCGGGGCGGCCCCGCCCCGCCCCTCTCCCCGCCCCCCGCGGGCGCTGGTTGGTCAGGTATGATGTCACTGCGGCCGCCTCCCTATGCCCATTGGGCAGCGCGCCTGTCCGTCAGACAGCTGAGGCGTTAGGGGGCGGCGGTGGCCATTTTGGAGCAGAGCGCGGGGCCGGTCGGAGCGGAGGGATCGCGGGGCAAGGAGGGATCGCGGAGCCTCCCCCCCCCCCTCCCCCGCCATGGCAGCTCCGCTCGGTACCGGCGTCCGCGCGGAGGAGACTGGGCAGGAGAAGCAGGTGGGGAATCCCGGGGCGGGCCCGGCCTGCTCCCATTGGCTCGGCCACACGTCGCTCTTCACAGCCCTGTGCGCGGATTGGTTGCTTCTGTTGTCGTCCTGATGAATTCTGGTCTCTCATTGGCTGTGGGGCTGGTGGGGGTTGGACTTCCGGCAGAACTGGTGGGATAGTGCTGTCTCGATGGCGGCATGGGGGGTGCGTGGGG
>VZTQ01001672.1:29539-67090 GCA_013400755.1 Pelecanoides urinatrix
CGGGAGGGGGAACCGGGGGGTGCGGCCCGCGGGAGTGTCGGGCGGGGGGCCGGGGGCTGCCCTGGGGTGCGCCCCGCTGCCGAGGGGCCGGGCCCGGCTGCGGGATGGAGGGGAGGCTACTTGGTTCGGGGGACCCGGCTGCCCCATCAGCTGGGTGAGCCCTTTCGGGGCAGGGGTAGGCCGGGGTGCCACAGTCCCCCCGAAAACCGGCGTTGGCTTCAACCCCCGCCCAGGTTCACCCATTAGACCACGGCGGGGGCTGGGTGGACGAGCAACGAGCCCTGGCTGCGGCTTGTTGGCTGCCCCGGTGGGGAGGCATCGGGGGAGCCAGGCTGCTGTCAAACAGCGGGGCTGGGCAGTGGTTCCAGGCTGCTCCAGCTGCTGCTGCGTACCGGGGCACGAGCCTGAGCCCCCACGGGGCAGTCGGACCCGCTCCAGGGCACAGGCAGAGCTGCTGCCTTCCCTGCTGCTGGCCACCTTCAGTCGTCCCCCTGCAGCCAGCGTGGCCTCGCTTGGTTGTTGCAGTG
Source organism: Pelecanoides urinatrix (assembly GCA_013400755.1). Lineage (NCBI taxonomy): Eukaryota > Metazoa > Chordata > Aves > Procellariiformes > Procellariidae > Pelecanoides > Pelecanoides urinatrix. Next base: position 30,067 of record VZTQ01001672.1, read on the forward strand.
GGAGAAGCTTTTCCACTTCCCTGGTGTTAATTTAGCTGTGGGGTTGGGTGTAGGAAGGAGGCAGATGTGCTGCCTTCCAGGCACCGAGGGAAGGTGGTGGGCGCTCTCCCGTGGTGGAAGAACATGATGGGAGGCACTGCCGTGGGCGTCCCCAGGATCCGCTGGCAGGTGTTAAAGACAACGGCGCGGCATTGGCTCTGCCAGGTGCTGCAGAAGAGGTGGTGCCCATGAGGTCGGCAAGCAGCGGGGTGTAGTGATGCACCCCAGACAGTGTGAGAGAGATGGGAGCCAGTGGCATTTGCAGCCAGGCAGAGAGGAAGGAGACTTGAAGATGATGAACTGAGGAGAGCAGGCTGAGGTGATGGAAGGGCTGTGGGGTGCAAAACTTTGGCTGCCAAAACCCCCCTCGACCCGTCTGATGTTGGGGCTTGTGTGGCTCTGTGGCAGGGCCGAGTGGCATGTACTGACCGCAGCTCTGATTCCTGGAGCTGTCATGGAGACGAGTAAGAAGAGCCAGGCTCCTTCAGGCCGTGTGTGGGCGAAGCCCTGCAGTATGCAGGAGCTGAACATCGTGATGAGACTCTCGGCACCTTCCCCCGCCTTCGCTCCCCCCTCTATCCCCTGGGGACCCCCATGGATGGGGGCGTGAGGAGGAGCCTGCACGGTTGGGGCTCTGAGTGGGATGCGCTGAGCCTGCGCATCATGCTGCTGCTTGTAGCTCCAGTTGTCCCAGTTGTGACTGTCAGAAGCTGCCATTAATTCAGGTTTGCTTTGTCTTTTTGAGACGCAGCTGAGGAACCGTTTCATGGCAGCCTTTGCGCGTGCACTCTCACAGCCTCTGCGGGGAGCTGGTCCCCAGGGCCGCAGCCACACTGTGAAGAGCTGCTCCCCCGGGTCAGCGTCAGTGGAAGATCATGTTGAAAACCTCTTGCAGTGCCGGCAATGCTTTCCAACCTGGGGGCTCGCAGGCTCCAGCTCCACTCTTGGCCACCTGGGAGGGGAAGTCCCAGCCGTTGAATGCACAGGAGCACATCCCCTTAATGCCACCAGGCCAAGCTTCAGTGCCTCGTCCTTGGGAAGCCCGAGACCCCCATCCCACCTGCCTCCACCTGATGTGATGGCTGGCTGCATCCTGCCAGCTTGCTGGTCCTGTCTGATGCCGAGGGTTTTCCTGTGGGGTGGAGGCTTGTGGTGGCAGCGTTCTGCCATGCTTATTGCACGGGCTGGGAGCGGTTCAGGGCCTCAGCACTGGGGAGAAGATGCACATGATGTCCATTGGTGCAGCCGGGCTGGCAGGAGCAGAGCTGTCGCTGCCAAGTCTGCCAGCATCGTCCCTGCTGGAAAGGGAACAGTGATGAAGAACACCCCTTGCCAACAACCTGTGAAACAACGACTCGCGCTTGCGCGGTGGCCTGGCCCCCGGTGGCCACTAGCGGAGGCGGCCAGCAGTGACATGTTCCCATTGGAGCTGGGCTGGTGGCCAGCCAGAACTCGGCCTTGCTGCGGGTGAGGCTCTCCAGTCCCTGCTGGGACCCTGACTCCTTCCCAGCCCAGACCGAAGCTCCTGTCCCAAGGCCTGCAGCCCTTCCCTGGAGGGGGGGAATGCGCCTCCCTGAAAAGAGAGGCTGGTGGTTGGGGAGCAGATCCCAAGCCCTGCACTGGGAACCCCCCTTCGGGTGTTGTTGCTCAGCTGATGCTTCTTCAATAGCTGGTGTGGGGGTGTGTCTCAAAGGCCCTGCAGAGGTGCCAGGCAACAACCAGGGCCTGGCACCTCCTGCCACAATTGGCCCCAGGGGTCCCAGGCTTTGAGCAGGCTGGGTGGTTTCCCAGAGCATCCTGAAACTCCTGTGGCTGTGAAAGAGGTGCTAGAATGCTGCTTTGCTGCCTGTGCCTGTTGTCATTCCCAATAAATTGGTTTTGGAGGAGAAGGGTTTCTTCTATCTCAGCTGTACTGCAATGGGGTGCAGCAAGGCTGAACCCTCCCAGCACCACAGTGTGCTGCTACAGCTGATCGTGCTGGGCAGCTCTGGGCTGATGTTTGGCGATGCTGGTCTGACCTGTCGCTGGTCAGGGGAAGACGCTTGTCCAGCAGTGATTTGCAGTGACATTTTAAGCCCAGTTTGCAAAGCCGAATGTCAGTGCAAGCGCCTGCAGGGGCTCCCATCTGGGAAGGAGGCAGGGAGAGGGTCTCAGCCTGTTTCCATAGGTACTGGAGGTAAAAGGTGTTTCTGGCTGGGAAGGTGCTTAGAATATTCTCCAAGCGTGTCTGGGTTTTCCAGGTGACCATACCTTGCTCAGCAAGCCAGGCGCCGGGGTTTGGATGCACTGCTGAATATTGTGTTACGGCATCACAGGTGTGTGTTTTTCTGTGGGGCTGAAGGGCTTTCCATCCCCCTCTTTGTTTTTCAGGACATGCAAGAGAAGGAAACCGTCACCCCTGAGAGAGCAGAAGAGGCGAAACTGAAGGCCAAGTACCCCAACCTAGGCCAGAAGCCCGGAGGCTCCGACTTCCTCATGAAGAGACTGCAGAAAGGGGTATTTATTTCTCAGCCATGGCTTGTCCATGTCCTTTCCTGTCTCAATGGCACAGGCAGCCAAGCTCCAGCAAGGCCAGGGGAATCACACCAAAATTCTCCAGGTCAAAAGTCTGTTGAACGCATGGGCCAGGCTCCTTTCAGTACCTGCACTGGACATGGCACCCAGCAGGCATAAGCCAGAAGCAGTGAGGGCTGCTGTGGTCAAGCAAGGGCTTGTACCTACTCAGAACCCAAAAGCTGCCACTTCTTGGGTGGTTTTGCTCTGTGTATCTCCCCCAGCGGTGGATCCCACCCTGTCTTCCACACCCTGGCCCGAAACCTGGGGTCTAGAGGCAAAACAAGTGCATAAATCCCCCCCTGCCTGCTGCTGTGCTCCCTGAGGTTCAGTGGCCACTGAGATGCTGTGGGCCTGAGTTTTTATCTCTGGTCTGTACTTCACCTGGGTTCTGGGGTGCTGCAAAGGGCTCTGAGAACGCCAGTGAGTCAGCTGGCTGCATCTCCATTGCTGGCACCAGTGTGAAAAAGCCAACCCTCTGACTGTGCTCCCTGGAAATGTAATTAAATTCCTCTCAGAGCCGTCTGTAGCCTGCTTGGGTTGTCACTGCTGGCTCTCCTCCTTGTGGAGGCAGGTGCAGAAAACATAAATCCCTCCTGAGCTGCTGGCAGCCAGCGGCCACGTGCTTTCCCCAGCTCTGAACACACGGTGTCTCTGTGTCACACTGCACAGGGTTTGGCTCTGTCCTGCCGCTTCCCTTTCAGCTTGTATTGACGGCTGTCCCCTCTGCCTGAGCAGCCGTGCGTGCTCGCGCTCACTGTTGATGTGATCACCAGGACTGGTGTTTTAGGTACCAGCTCCTTAAGCAAGCACAGAAAGGAGGGTTGTTTAATGGCTTGGTGCTGAAGCAGGGAAGGGCTTTTTGTCAGGACTGGGCTCATTGGGGCCTGATGGTGCATCGGGGCAGAATTGGGCTCTTCAGAGCTTCTTGTGCCCAGCAAAGCCCTGTCTGTAGCACCAGCGCAAGCTCTGCTTTGGTGTTCAGCCTTTCCTACGCCGCTGCGGGAGGTGAATCGTCACCGTGAAGGAGCACAGAGTCCCATGGTGATATATGTGATAAGGGAGCAAAATGCCCTTTGAACCCTGGGTTGGTGGTGCTGTGCAGCAGGGAGGTGTCCTCCGGCCCTGTCTTCGCAGGCATTTCCCTACATCATTTTGGCTGTTGGGAGCCCGGACAGCCCGGTGAATGCCTTGGCACCAGCCAGGCTGTGCTCCCTGGGAAGAAAATCCTGCCTCTGTCACACCGGCTCATCTGTTCACCAAACCAGAATAAACTGTATCAACAAACATTCCCTGGCTTTGCTGCTGTAGCTGAGCCTCTGCTGACGTGGCTGTGTCTGCATTCGGCTGTCTGGGGGTCTCTGGCCGGGATTGAATCCCTGTCGCACTGAGTGTGGTGCAAGGGCAGAGCAGGACAAACCTGGTCTTCACCCAGCAAGCGCCATGCCAGGCAGTGAAAGTTCACAGGCTACAAACACCCAAAGGTGGGTCAAAGGGAGAAAATGCACCCTCATGTCTTGAGTCAGAAAGGCAGCTGCTGTGGGGCAAAGTTTCTTCCAGCTGGGGCAGGTCTAAGTCACTCTGGGGTTTGTGGGTGGGTGCTAAAGGCCTTTTAAATCTGGCCAGGCTCCCTTGCTTGGATTTTCCCCTTGCGTGATGTTTTGGTAACGTGGTTTTGAGCAACCCCAGCAGCTCCTTAAAGGATCATATTTGTGGCCAGGTGTCTGTATCTCTGCTATGTCCCCACACTCCTGCAAATCAAAGTAACCCAAACTCTTCTCCCTCTTCCAGCAAAAATACTTTGATTCTGGTGACTACAACATGGCCAAGGCAAAGATGAAGAACAAGCAATTGCCAAGTGCGGGGCCAGACAAGAACCTGGTGACAGGAGACCACATCCCCACGCCGCAGGACCTCCCGCAGAGAAAATCCTCGCTTGTAACCAGCAAGCTGGCAGGGTAGCCTGCACTCACAGGCTGGGTTTTTTCCTATTTTCTTCTTTTGGCTAAATGGATTGAACTTCACTGTACCATAGGGACAGGAGCACCAGAATCCACATAGTTATTTGAGTATTTACAGTGAACACACCCCAAAACTGAGAAAGCGAGCGAGAGGTGTCAGCAGCCCTGGATGCACAGGCAGATTTGATGGGACCGTTCCTTTTGGCGAGTCGGTTTGCTGCCTTAATTTTCCTGCTGTTTGAAACCATCCTCGCTTGCAGAGCTACTGAAGCACTGCCCTCTCACTGGGAGAGTTGAGTGGCCCTGGGAGAAGCAGGAAAGTGCTCAGAGGAGTCACTTGCTGTTTGCTTGGCACCGGGTAGGAGGGGAGAGCTCAGAGCTGTGGTGTGTGAATGCTTTTCAGGTGTTGGGTGTCTGCAGAGGAAGAACTGGCTGGGCAAAAGGTGTGATACATAATCTGGAAGTTTAGTTAGGTGTCTGCGTTAGAGCTTCTAAGTGAAGAAATTAGCTGATATGCAAAATATTATGTGGCTGTGTTGCTGGGCTGAGCTGCCTGGGATCTGTCTCCTGCTTGCACAAAGCAGCTAAGCTCACAGGAGGGGACAACGCGTCTGATGGCTGCAGGAGAGGGGCCAGGCAACGTTTGAAACAGTCCTCGTGGCTTGGAGCTGCGATGAGGCATTTGCTGTTTCAGGGGTAAAGCCCCACCACAGCCGCATCCAAGCATAGCTGTGATGGAGGGGAGGCAGTGTGAGGCTCGCAGCTGCCCCAGAGGGTTTAGGGACAGTTTCTCTCTCCCCGGTCAGTTCTGGCCACCGAGGCAGGGGTGAGAGATGGCTCCGCTCCCGGCTGCCGGGTGGGCAGCAAAAGGTGGTGAGCTGAATCCTGCCAGCAGCAGGGCGCTTGGGACACAGGAGAGTGTGGCCAAGCAGGCAGGCAAAGCCCTGTCTGGTCACATGCAGCCCCTGCCTGATGCCCAGACTTTGGTGCTTGCAGAGTGGGGGCTGGCAGCAGCTGATGAGACACACGCGAGCTGTTGGAGCTGATCTCTGGAGGGAGAGAGGCAGGACCACCCCAGAAGTGAAAAAAGCACAGGAGACGGAGACTGTGGAGATTAGGAAGAGAGGAGCGTAGAGGCAAATGTGTTGACAGTATCAGGCACCCCAAGCTTGGATTTCTTTCTTTTTTCTCCCTTTTTTGTTCTTGCCTTTTCTTTGTTCCAGGCCCTGGGGGGAGTGGGGGAAACCAAAACAAAAAGTTGGTGTGATGGTTGTAGCCTGCAGAACAATGTGCGTACTTGGTGCATATACTGTCCACTCCTCACGCAGTGGAGACAAAGCAGCCTCCTGTCCTGTGCAGCGGAAAGTCTCAGCGTGCCTGTGCCAGGGCAGTGCTAAACCTGCCTGGTTAAGGCTCAGTTTTGAAGGCATGTGGGCAAAAGAAAATCGAGTGGACTTTTTTTCTTGTTCCCACCCCCTGCCCCGGGATTCCCATCAGGTCAGGACAAACCAAGGCAGGGCATGGCTTTCCTTACGTGCGTTCTTGGCTAGGTGACTCAGGCTTTCCTGAGAAGCTGTTTCACTCATCGCGCTTTCCTGCCGCTGGCTGGAGCGAGGAATGCGGTGTTGCTTCCTGGGAGAGTGTTTGCCAAGGGTGTGCTCGAATGCTTGTGTCTGCCTTCAGGTGATTTGGAGAAAGCCAGCCACGGTTCCACTTCTCAGGGCACTCTGAGCAAGGGGCTCCGTTGCAGCCGCGTGGCCACGGAGGACAGTTTCTCTTTGTGGAATGGGCAAGGAGTGTAGCGGGATTGGGGGCTGCCCACTTGTAACCACGGTCCGTGCTTCAGTCTCTGTCACCTTTCCAGACCCTGTGTGACCTGGCTAGGGTGGTGGTGGCTGTGCAACCTCCTTGGGTGTTCTGCTGTCCCAGCCATGTTGTAAATAGATATGAATCATATATATAAAAATATATATAATTTTTTACATGTTCATCTCTCCTCTCTTCTAGAATGCTGTGCTTGCTTTTTTTTTTTTTTTTTTTTAAAAAGAAAAAAAAAAGAGGAAATACAGTAAAGAATGCAAAGGGGCGTTGCAGCTTGGGGGCTGCCCCTGTGCTGAGGGGAGACAGAGGGAGGGGACGGCGCTCAAACCACAGCTTTCCGTGGTTTTCCGGAAATGCCAGGCGTGCTTGCGCAGGAGAGGGAAGTGATAGCGACAACACAGGATGAGAACCAGCAAGAGCAATTCCATACAAGGGTAGCAGCCGTGGAGCGGAGTTATTTCCATTCCACCCCCAGAGCCGGGCAGGCAGTGAGGGGGTGATGATGCTGTCTGCCCCGCTGTCCACCTCCGATGGGAAAGGGTGCAGTGGGAACTGCCCTGGATCTTGGAGGCATTTGCATTCTCATCCTCTGCTCCTCATCAAATACTACCACAAGGATGAGGCTAGTAGTGGTGGAAGGCTTGATGCCCCAGGGCTGTTGGGGTGAGCCAGCAGGAGGAAAGACATGTTTAGCACCAATTATCAGGGTGTCTGAGGGACTTGTGTGGTGTGAGCAAGGCCATCAAAGTGCAGCCGTGGGGTGGGGTGCAGAGGGAGAGCTTGAGCTCACCGAGCCTACGCGCGGTTTTGTTGAGGTGGGGAAGGCAGGTGTGACCATGCTTCTGCACCCCAGCAATGGGCACCGGGTGAGAAAGACCCCGATGCGCCTCAGCAAAATTGCTCAAAATCCCTGCACTTTCTTCCTCCTCCTCCTTCAGGGCTCGTTTCAGCTAACACTGTGCAACATCTCCCTCACCCCCCAGATATGTGAGCAGTGTGGTACCCGTCTCTGTTGGCTGTGAGGGGGCTATGGGAGTGTGTTGGGGGCTGTCCCCCAGCAACGGAGCCATGGGGTATATGTGGGGTTCATCCCCAGCTATATAGGATGTAGGGAGAGCAGTGGGGTTGTCGGGTTTGCATGGGGCTGTGCCCCAGCAATGGGGCTATAGGCTGTACAGGGGGCTAACCCCAGGCTGTGGGGTGTTCGTAGGTCTGTCCCCTGGTGATGGGGCCTATGGGGTGTGTGTGGGGCTGAACCCCAGCTATGGGGCCATGGGTTCTCCATGGGGCTGTCCCCCAGCATTATGGCCAGGGGGTATACATAGGGCTCTGGGGTGTGTATGGGGCAAGAAGGTGTGCATTGGGTGGGTGTGGGGTGTATAGGCACCATTGCCCAGCGATGGAGCCATGGGGTGTATTGGATGTATGTGGGCTGGGGGGGCGGGCACGAGGTCCATCCCACAGGGGCTCAGGGCTAAGTGGAGCCAGCAGCCACCTTGGCTCAGAGCTGAGAGACTTGGGGCGGAGCACAGGGGGAGGTAGTTTTTATCCTCCTGCCTTCAAAACAAATCCCTGCCCCCCCTCCATGCCATGGGGCAGGGGCTCCTGGTGCCCTCCTCAGGGGTCAGGCTGCCCCACAGCGACATCCTCCCACACCGCCCCACTGTGGCTCCCTCTGTCCCCACTGGCAGCTATCCCAGAGGCTTTCACACCGGGGTTTTCAGCCTTGACGTCACACCTTTCCTTTCTGGAGTTTAACAGCCCAGCCAATGGTGTCACCCAGGGTGGGCCGCTGTTCAAACGAACCCACTGACCCTCGGGCTGCCTGAAGCCTCTGCGCTGTGTCTGCCACCCCCAATTAGCCATTTCGCAGCCCCTCGGGCCCACCTCGTAGCGGGGGCCAGGGCTGGGTGTTTGCACAGGGACGCGCTGTTCCAGCCTGGTGCCAAGTATGTGCTGGTGTTTGTTTGTGCTTTAAAGCTTGGAACTGCCGGGGAAATATGTGCTGGGCGCTGCCCCAAGCTGCCAGAGCAAGCTGAGCTCGCCTCTGTTATTGCTTCTGGTGCCAAGAATTCGCTTCCCGACAAGGACGCATTCCTTGGGGCCACGGGAAGAATTTTGAGGGGGTTGGGTTTTGTCTTCCTGGACCCCCAGTGCAATCCGGTCGCGCTCTCACCCTGGTTTGTGGGGGTGGCAGCTAGGAAAAGAGCTGGCGAGGGGCTGAAGGGGCACCTGGGGTGGATGCACGTCCCTGTTTCTTGCAAGATGTGGGGCAAGAGCACTTTGGGGCACTCGGGACGGGGCTGTGCCCTGTGCTTACCGCAGCTTCCTCCTTTGCTGTTCGCACTGGTGCATGATGCTGCTCAGGACAGTGACAGAGGCTTAGGTTTGCTGCAGTTTCTGTCCCGCAAAAGTCCTGACCAGAGAGGGGCTTCTTCCTGGTGGCAGCTCCCCGTGTCCTCACTGCCTCCCTGGAGCGGAAGGACCCGTTTGAGGAGCTGTGCTGGCATTCTCTCCCCACATCTGGCATTTTATCCCCACACATCTGAGGTTCCCCCCACCCCAAATCACAACGATTGCCTGCCCCTAAGGCCCTGCTTTCGGGGTAGTGGGAATTTCCCAGGTCCCTTTCGCAGGGCTGTGCGGGGTTCAGCAGTGAGCTCGTCCTGCTGCGTCAGAAACCTCCCCATGCTGTGGCCCCTGGCCCGGTGTCTCGCTCGCATCACATCTTGGTTTGGTGACGCTGCAGCGCCTCGGCTGGGTGACTTGGGGCTGACGTCACCTTCCCAGGTGGGGGCCGGGATTCCGCTGCCACGGGGTGTTTGGGTGGCCTTTGGACAGAGCAGAGAGGCCCTGGCCCCAGCATGCGGCCCTGACGTTGCTAGCCTGACCACCTGTCTGCCAGTGGGAAACCCTTTCCTGCCTTCAGAGGGGGTAACCGGGGATGTGACTTCTGGGGACCCCAAGCCCCAATTTCCAGTGTCTTGGGTCTGGTTAGGCACAAAATTGATGACTGGAAGATATGGGGCAGCTCCCCATGAATGACCAGCTAAGCGAGCCAAAGTCAGAGAGGGCTTTAACCAGACAGATCCAGGTAAAATGCTGACTGGGTGGAAAGCGACATAGGATCATCGAATAGTTTGGGTTGGAAGGGACCTTGAAAGGTCATGTAGTCCAACCCCCCTGCCATGGGCAGGGACATCTTCCACTAGATCCGGTTGCTCAGAGCCCCGTCAATGTTCCCAGGGATGGGGCATCGACCACCTCTCTGGGCAACCTGTGCCAGTGTCTCACCACCCTCAGCATAAAAAATTTCTTCCTTACATCTAGTCTGAATCTCCCCTTAGTTTAAAACCGTACCCCCTTGCCCTATCACTACAGGCCCTACTAAAAAGTCTGTCCCCATCTTTCTTAAAGCCCCCTTTAAGTATTGAAAGGCTGCAATAAGGACTCCCCGAAGCCTTCTCCAGGCTGAACAATCCCAGTTCTGTCAGCCTTTCCTCACAGCAGAGCTGTTCCATCTCTCTGATCATTTTTGTAGCCTGCTCTGGACCTACTCCAACATATCCATGTCTTTCCTGTACTGAGGACTCCTGAGCTGGATGCAGTGCCCCAGGGGGAGTCTCACCAGAGCACATCACACTCCCCACTTCCAAGCAGCCCTTTTGGTGTACATCACCAAGGGCATTTTGACTCTCCGTGTGCATCAGGGCTTCAGTCCCGCTGGCTGCACGCTCAGGGCCTCACCGGGGGATGCTTTGTATTGCAAAAAACAGAAAGAAAACAGGCTGAGGCAGGGGAGGGACACGCAGCCTCTCAGAGAATGGTGCAGGCTATGAGGACTGCGTGCCCGGTGCTGGGGGCGGGGGGGAGGGGGCAGGGCAGCAGCTTTGATAGGGGTACTCGGGGCACTGCAGCACTCCATGGTGCTGAGGGGGCACGGCAGGGCCTGCTAGGGCTGGGGGAGGCTGTGGCAGGGCCTGGTGGTGCTGGGGTGGGCGGTACCAGCACGGAGGTACCCTGCACCGCTGAGGGGGTGTTGCACGGGACCAAGAAGGGCCGGGGGCCCACAGCAGGGCCCGGCAGCACCGGGGATGGGTGGTAACCCTGTGTGGGGCCTGGCAGGGCCTGGGGCGGGGGGAGGGCCTCGGTGCCGTGGGGTGCAGCAAGGCCCAGACAAGGCCCGGCGGAGGGGACGCCCCTCTGCGGAGGCGGCGACTGCTTCCCTCTTTTTCGCCCCAAAAAGCGGCGGCTAGGCTAGGCCCCTGCACCCATGGCGCCCTTCCCTCGGAGGGGCGAGGTCGGAAGCGCAGCCGGAAGCGGAACCGGCGCGACCTCGCCCCGCCCCCGTCGCGCCCCGCGTCCGCGTCACCGCCGCCATATAAAAAGCAGCGACGCTCACGCCCGCACAGCTCGGGGCCGGTGCGTGCTAGGCGCCATGTTCGCCGTGAAGCGGAACGCCGTCATCGGCTTCAACCTCTACTGCGGAGGCGGCCCGGCCCTGGCGCCCGCCTCGCCGGGGGGGGGCCCAGCCCCGCCGCCGCCGCCGCCACCTGCCGCAGCCCCCGGCGCGGCCGCCGCCGCTGAGGTACCCCGGGCCCTGATTGGCTCCGCGGGGGCCTGGGCTGCCGCCGGTCGCCCTGAGGTACCCCGCGCACTGATTGGCCCGGCCGTAGCCCCCCGCGCGCTGATTGGCTGCGGCGTGGCCCCCCGCGCGGCGCTGCCCCCCGCGGCGAGGCCGGGCGCGCTGTGGAGCCCCGAGGAGGAGCTGGACGGCTGCGAGCCTGAGGCCGAGCGCGGCCCGGCGGGGGACTCGCTGCCCGGCACGCCGCCTGGGCCGCCGGAGCTGCCCGATGGGCTGCGGCAGGACTCGCTGGAGCTCATCAGCCGCTACCTGCGGGAGGCGGCGGGCGAGGCCGAGCCAGGCGCGAAGAAGCTCTTTCCGGGGCTGCTGGGCGGGCCCGGCCGGCCCGGCGGATCGGGCGATGCCGTGATGGAGAAGGCGCTTGAGACGCTAAGGAGGGTTGGTGGCGGCGTCATGCAGAAGCACGAGCTCGCCTTCCAGGGTGAGTGGCGGCCGGCTCCTCCCCGGCGGGCGCAGGGGGCGGGGAACGGGCGTTGTGTGGGGTGGGGGCGCCTCGGGCCCTGCTGTGGGCCCGCCTGGGCAGGAGGGCGTGAGGCCACGGGAGGCGAGGTACAGGCCCCAGTCCCGTCCCTTGCCCGTGTGGGGTCCTGGGGGTTTTGGGGAGCTTGTCCCTGGAAGAGGGGGTCACAGGGATGTGGGTCCCTGGGAGATCGTGCCCCCATGTCTGCTCCCTCTGCCCCGTGTGTGGGCCCTCAAGGTGGGTGGGCTGCAGGCTGGGAGAGGCCTAGGCCGGAGCCGGCCCTTGGGGCTGGAGCAAGGCCTCTGCGCCACTCCCACCCCACCCCCAAGCAAGGGGGAGGGAGGCGCCTGAGCTCTCAGCCGGGCCATTTACCGGATGGGATGTGGCCCTGGTTTCGAGGGAGTTAAAACGGCTGAGAAGTGATTAAAAATGAAACTGAACTTTGTTCGGCTGGGAGCTGGAAAAACTGCTACTAACGTGTGCAGAGGAGATAATCTAGTTACAGATTAGCCTCAGTTCCTCCTTGTATCCTGCTTTGCTCAGCATGACTACATGCAAATAATCCAAAGTGTTCAAAGGTTAGGAGTTTAAACTCCTCACACCCCTGGGTCGGGTGGAACGGGATTTCTGGGCGAGAAATTCTCCTGGACAATGTGCTCGGGTCATAGCTATTTTAGTGTATTTTGCCCCTTTCTGATAAGTCCTAGAATAGTCATAGAAACTTGAACCCCAGTGCCTGGGCTTGGATGAGCAGGTGTCCTTGCTGCAGAGTGTCCTGGGGACGGACTGGAAGTGAGAACCGACCATTTTGACCTGGTTTCATGTAACTCAGAAACAAGCTATTTTGGGGCTAGCCTGAGCTGTTGGGGTGGTGGGGCCAAGCTCTTGGCCTTGGGACTTGTGCTGGGACTGCTTTTGGCACACTGCACTATGTCTGATCCCAGATCAGGATGGTGCCTGGCATTTCCTTCTGAGATGGCATGTGGTGAAATGCCTTCCTTCTTGCAGGAGGATGTTCTAGTTTTTTTTTTTTTTAATTTGTTTCGGTTTTTTTTTTTAAATGTTCAGTTTCTTCCTTGTGTCCTTAGCTGTGCTGCTGCGAAAGACTGTGGGTTCAGTTACCCTGGCCAGATCAGTGGACGTGCTCGTTGAATGAGCCACGCTTGGGAGGAATGTTCAGACCAACGTGAGCTGGCGTTGGTATCTGTGGCTTTTGTAGGGTTGGTTACCTTCGGGTGTGCAGAACAGGAACTGGCTTCCTGTTAGTTTGAGCAACAACAAGCAATGCCTTTCGGTTTCATAAAGGCTTGTCTTATTTGCTTATTCATGAGGGGGCACTGAAGGCCAAACTGGGGAATTCTGTTCTAGTCACTAAAATCACATTAATAAAACGGCGACACATCTGTCTGGCCATAGGTGACTGTCCTTTGTTTTGGCTCGAGGGGCAGGGCTCACACCAGGCTGCAAACTGACTTATGTGCTGTGGTTCTGATGTGGTCGGGCTTTAAAGCCCTTGTGAGATAGGGGAGTGTGATGTGCACAGAGACAGCAGCTGTGCCCGAGGTGGGGAGGAAGGAACTAGAAATGGGTTATGGGCTAGTTTTTGTCTGGCCCAGGTGACTGTAGCAGCAGAGCCCTCTGCAGAAGCAGGCAGGTACTTGCTCTCCATCACTGACACTCGGCAGTGACTTTTACAGCTTTTGGACCTAGAGTGTGGTGGCTGCATCTTCTCACTGGTGACCTTGCGGGGTATTCTGTGTCGTGTGTGTGCTTGCCTCTAAACCAGCATCTCTTGCAGGAATGCTTCGGAAGCTGGAAATCCAGAAAGAGGAAGATCTGCAGTCAGTGTGTGAAGTGGCTGCCCACGTGTTCAGTGATGGAGTAACAAACTGGGGTCGAGTGGTGACGCTGATCTCGTTTGGTGCCTTTGTTGCAAAACACCTGAAAAGCATAAACCAGGAGAAGTGCATCAGCTCACTGGCAGGGATCATCACGGATGCGCTCGTGTCATCTAAGCGCGAGTGGCTAATGAGCCAGGGAGGCTGGGTGAGTCACTGCCTGTCCCAAACACTGTGAACTTTTCAGAACAATCCAATATTTTCCTGTTTCTGTGACCTGCTCACTGACAACCACATGTGTCAGCAAAGCAGAGAGATGACTCACTGCTCCAGTTAAAACCACAGTCTGAAACATCTAGCCAGAGTTGTGGTGTTTCAGGAGCTCCTTACAATGAGCTGCCTGAAGCAGTCTTGACCTAAAAATGTGCCCCAGCCCAGTGTGGAGGGGGCAGTATTCCCAAAGCCGAGTCAATCTTGGGTGTGCTGAGCTTGGTCCACAGCTGCTTTGGTGCTGTCTCCTGATTGCCACCTCTGTGGGGCGGGCTTGGCTGTAATGGGTCTGGGGGAGTGCACTCAGTGGATGTGCTGGGTGGGCTGTATCCCAGCCCACTCTGCCAGGGAAAAAGGCTTTCCATGCCTTCCTGCCAAAGAAGGGTGGCTGGCGGGGAAATAATTTTCTCTTCTTTCTCCTAGGAGGGCTTTGTCGACTTCTTCCGAGTCGAGGACCTAGAAGGCAGCATCAGAAATGTACTGATGGCGTTTGCAGGCGTGGCTGGACTGGGAGCAAGCTTGGCCTACATGATCCGGTGAGCCAGGGTATGCTGCAGAGGGACAAAACTGTGGGTGGACCAGCTCTGTTTGGGGCTGGTGAGCTGATCTCTTCCTCCTGTGAGTACTTATGAAGCTGGACTTGAGTGACCCAAGGAGAATATCTAGTCATCCTCTGAGCAATCCTTTCCTAAGAAGGAAGGTGTGATCCAGTCAGATTGTGGCTACCGATGAGGATTTATTGCTTTGGGAACAGAACGTGGAAGAGTTGATATTCTGCTTCCTTCAAGAGGATGATGACAGAAAGCTCAAGTGGACTGCTTCAGTTTTATCCCGGAGAGAACCGATCTGCTTAGCAGCAAGCCAGTGAGCACCAGCAGCTCTTGTCTGGACTGAAGCCTCCTGGGCTTGGCACGGCGGCTGTGCGTGGAGCAGATGTTTCAGGCTTGTGGTTGTGGGTTTCTGGAAATAGCATCTTCTGCTGCTGGTGTTCTGCCTAAACTTGTGGCTTTTCTGTTGGAGGAGAAGCATTGAATGCTGGCGTTGTGCGAGCCTGTGCCTACCCCCGGGTGTGCTGGCGAATGGGCCTTTGGCCGCTGCCGGTGCTGCACGCATCCGCCCTCTGGAAGCAGTAGAGCTGCGCCAGCAGCCAAGATGCACAACCCGCTGCCAGAACATGGGTGCTGGAGCCCTGCATGGCCCCTTCCCTCCCAGCAGGGCTTCAGCCAGGTCACTGAGCAGGCAGAGGAGTGTTGGGGCTGGGCGGGGTGAGGCAGGGCTTGGGGTAGTAACCACAGCCAGCTGCGGCGTGGCTGCATTGGCCTGTCTGGCTGATCTTGGCTACACCGATGCGACTCACCACACACAGGCAATTTAAAAATAGGGAGTGCATTTGTGAGTATGTAAAACCCCACATGGGGTGGGGAGGCTGTAGAGAACCTGTAAATATCTATAAATCTGTAGAATATGTACATTTTTACAGAGCTAATGATACAAAAAGGGGGAATTTTGAATGTGGTAGAACTGCTTATGGGTGCACTGTACTTCATTCCTCATGTGAAGTAGCATTTTTGTGGCAAAGCCTTCTCCTGCCTTGACTCCAAGCGAGCCTTTCTCTGATGTACTTGAGCAATATTGCCAGGGAGTGTAGCAAGGATCAGTGGACTGGTGGACTCTCATTGTGCCCATGGCTTGCTGGCAACAGTTGATGTTTCTGTTTATTTTAATCTTTTTGGGTTTTCTAGCCCTTCTAGTGGGTGGGGAGCTGTGGAAGTTGGTATCGGTCACTTCCTTGTCTTCCTTTCATTTTGATGCTCTAAGCCATGAGTCGAACGAAGCTGATGTTTGAATGTAAACGTTCTGGAGCAGAATAAAACTCGTCGGCTCGGATCTGCAGCTTGTGCAAGTCCGTCGGTGCCGGCCCTGGGTTTGGTCCCTGGTCCCCAGCTGGTAGCGTTGCTTCTCAGTGGGCTTGCAGCGCTCGTCTGCCTCGTGCCCTCTAACTGTGGATTGGTTGGTTCTTGGGGAGCTCTACTCTGTGGGACCGGGTCCCACACAGCGAGGAACATCCTTTTCCACGGTGCTTGACCTGCAGCCCAAGTGATGCCCAATGGAAGAATGGAGAGCTGAAAGATGGTGCTATTGTCAGGCCTGCTTGTTTGCTGAACAAGCACTTAGTTTTGTCAATAAACGTCTTTTGTTCTCAATCCTCTAGTATAAAACTTGCCATTTCCTGTAACGAGATGCTGATGTGCTAAATGCTCCTGCTCTGCTTTGCTGATGTGGGCCTGTTAGCATGGATGCTGCCTGTGGGGCACCCCACAGCCTCTTGGTTATTAGAAAGTCCCTGTGGGCTGTGGAAAATTGCTCTGGGTGTCTTGCGTCACCTGTCAGGGCTCCCCGAAGCTGCTCCATGCTGAGACACTCTTCTTCACCACGGACGTGGGTGGGGAAAGTCCACGAAGCGCCTTGTGCTCAGTGCCTTTCCTTGCAGCGCCCTGAAGCGTGCTGTGGCTGTCTGGGTGCCTGTGCCTGGGGCTTGTCACCCTCTGCATCAGTGAGGCAGAGGCCTGCAGCCTCAAGGAGATGGGACTTTTCCTGGAGCCCTGCTCCTCACCCCTTCTAAGTGGGGGGAGACACTGTGGCTTCAGTTGTCTAGTGTTAATCTTGTCCCTCCTTTGCCTGGGCAGAGCAAGCTGGTGTTGCAGTTGCTGAGGAGGCCTCTTTAGGGGTACACTACTCCCCCAGACTGCTCCCTGTCCTGCGGCCCCCAAATTTCGATTCCTGCAGGTTGGGGATGGAGGAAGTGTGCGGCCTGCCCGGGGCTGGAGGGCGCAGCCCAGTTAGGGGCAGACCTTGCTTCGGCAGTGGTTTGATGAACAGCTTCCTCCTGCGGGGACCAGCTCTGCTGTGGGAGCCTTGGTTGGAAAATCCCCCGAGGGGCCAAAGCACTTCCCTGCTCCAAAAACTGCTGGTGGCTCCAGCTCAGTGGGCTGTTGAGCCTTACTGCAGATGGGGCAAGGCAGGAGAGGTGACAGCTTCCTGCAATGCTGGCGAGGCCCTCGCTACTGGAAACAAGCTGATGGCTCAGCCCTGCTGTGCAGATACTGCAAATTTTTTTTTTTTTTTTATGCTGTATCTTTGCAGGCTATTTTGGACCTGTTTTGTCCCCTGGGCCCTCATGCAAAACTGGGCCTTTGCCATGGAAATATGCAAAGGTGCTGGTGGGCACGGAGGGGGTCGGGGCTGCTGGTGCTTCCTGGAAGCCACAGCCCTGCGATAACGCCTGGCTCTGCGCCGATAAACCAGAGGCTTCCTCTTCCGCTCCAGTGAGGGCTTTTCGCAGAAGCCGGCTTCGACTTCTCTGAACCTTTTGTGTAAATAAGAGGGTGGGGGGGGAGTTAAAGCAGCCACTGTGTCTGATGGTGTGTGGGGGTGTTGCAGGTTAGGGGCATTTTCAGCACCTGGCCTGGCTGATTTGGGGTTCCCCTTTGCTCTGGGGCTCCTGGGAAAGAGGGCAGGTGGGCATTTCTCACCATCGGCTGGGCTTTTGGGTGCTGCCCCATGGAAGGAGGGAAGTGTTGGAAAAGCAGCAACCCCCCCCCCCTCCTGCTGCCTCCTCTGCACCTAACAGGGCTGAACCAGGATCCGGCCCTGCTGCCTCTGCGGGTAGGGTGTTCGAAAGCTGACATTGACATTGCTTGTGGGTGGCGGGGGGTCATATGCAAATGCAGAAAATCCCCTGGCTGGACAAAAAACCCCAATTCCTGCCCATTTCTGGCTCGGTGGCCCCAGTCTTGCATTAGGAGCTTAGATGGTATTTCATGTTATTTCTCATGACAGGAGCCTGGGCTGCTTTTGCCTCAAATGTGTTCCTTTCTGGGGGGGTGGTTCCAGGAGGTTGGGGGGCTGCTCTGCAGCTGCCCCCCTATCTTGCTGGCACAGCACTTCCCTTCGCAACCTGCCCTGGGGGGGACACTGCCACCCCATCTGTGGGGCAGGGTGGTGCAGCCCCCTCCGAGAGCTGGTGTCTTGGGGCAGGGGGATGGAAGTGTGGAGCCAGGTCCATGAGGAGCCCCTGGGAGTTGAGTCAGGGGGATTGGGCAGAGACAGGACCTCCACCACAGGTCCTTAGCACGGGGAGGCTTTGTGGGGAGAGGGGCTTTCTGGAGCAGCACTGCCCCCCCATCTCCCCGAGAAACAGCCCTGGGGTAATCAGGGTGGCCACAGGTGGGTGCTGGGATCCAGCCCCCACCCCTGCCAAGCTCCCTGGGATTGTGCCTGCAGGGGGGAAGCTGCTGGGCCTGGGGGCAGGTGACTCATTTGAGCTGAGATGACAAATATTTGGTTGTTGGTTTCGGCAGATGGGGGTGGAGAGGGTGTCACTGCACTCTGTAATGAGCCTGTCAGGCCTCAGCCCCCACTGGCTCCCAGCGGAAAGGTGTGTGGCCAGGCTGGCTGGGCGGTTGCCTGGGGTCCCATCCTGTCCCCCCAGGGAAGGAACGCTGGCCTCCGGTGGGCTCCTGTCCCCTCCCCGGGCTGAGCCCAGGGGACGGGCCCCACGGCCCCACCCACCCTGGCCCCTCTCGGGGTGCTAGGGCCGGGTGTTGGGGTGCACCCTGGGGTTCGGGCACACCCGGCTAAGCTCCGCCCAGCAACAAGGGCCGCTAATAGCATATGGGGAAGTCACGTGGGTCTCTTCCAGGAACCCAGGCGTCCGGTGCGGCCCATCCCCCGCCCAGGCCCTGGGGTGACACTGGGGTGGTAGCAGACACCCCCCCCCGCGGCTTCCCCTGGCTCACATGCCTGGCCCTGGGCAGGAGGCTGCCCTGACGAAAGCCTTCCTCCTCCTCCTCCTCCTCCTCCTCCTCCTTGCCTGGATGCCTCAGTCCCTCCAGCACGGGAGTTATGAGGGGTGTAGGGTGTGTGTATTGAGGTATGGGGGTGTGAACAGTGTGAGTGTGAGATACATGGGTGTTTGTGTGGCTTTAGGGAGTACAGGATATGGGCATATATGGTGTGTGTATAGGGCAGAGGGGGTGCATGGGTTGTGGGTGGGGCTCTGCAGTTACAGGGTTTATAAGGTGTGGGGGCGCAGTGGGGGTATGGGTGCTTACACGTGTATATGCACTGATTGGGGGGGGCAGGATTTGAGTGCCTGTGTGTAGGGCTAGCCCAGCTGCACGGTATGGGGTGGCGTGGGGCTGGTGTGGGCCTTGTGTGACACCAGCATGGGGCTGCTGTGGGACTGTGCCCGCAGATCTGCCCAGGCAGGAGCTGGCAGTGACTCAGGCAGGAATGTGCTGGCAGGACATGGTGTTCCGGTAGCACCCATGCCCGCAGCCTGCACCCAGTCCCCAGCCCCGCATCTGGCACGCTGCTAACAGCCCCATGGCCAGCACCTCTGAATAGCCCTGTCCCACTTGGCTCAGTCCCAGTTCTACACCCTGCCGGGGCTGGGGGTGCGCTGTGCACCCCAGCACTGACGCACACATCCTGTGGGGTGCCTGGGAGTGGCGCAGGGAACAGGCAGAACACTGGGGTATCCCCAAGCAGGACAGTGCCTGCGGGGACACTGCGGAGCAGCACAGCCCCTGATGGGGGCATGCGTGACGCATGGCCTGTTCACCCACATCCCTGTGGGAAGCAGATGGGATGCCAAATTAATTTGCCCTGCATGGCTGCTGTCTCTCCAGAGGTGTCCTGTGGGCTGGGGGTGGCCATGGGGTCCCGGGGAGCTATGGGCTGGGGGTGGCAGTGGTGGGTTGTGGGCGCAGGCGGCGCAGCAGATGCAGAGCTGAGCCCAGACCACCACTGCGCAGTTGGGGTATGTGTCCCATTGCCTGCTGGAGAGGGGAAACTGAGGAATGGGGCACTGGGGACCCTGGCATCCTGGTGTCCCGTTCCCCCTCCCACCCTGCCCCAGCCCCTTACCGAGCTCCAGAGTGCAGGGGTGGGTGTTGGAGAGCTTGGTGCTGGGTTTGAGGTGGGGGGCACAGAGGGTGCTGAGGGTCTTCTTGGGGGTCAGGCACTGTGTGTCCCATGCCTGTGTGCTTTCTGGCACGCTTGGGAGCACTGTGGGGACATGGGGGTTGTGCTGAGGATGGGGCAAAGTGAGAAGGCATGGGGCACCCCATGGCCAGGGAACAGTGGGACTGGGGACATGGGGGGAACCCGAGGGCTTGGGATGTATGGGGATGGGGGACACAGGGAGGACCCCATGGCCAGAGATCCATGGTGAGGGGGGACACGGGGCATCTCACAGCCAGGCACATGTGGGACAGGGGACACGGGGCACTCCACGGCCAGGCGCGGGGACTCGGGCTCCAGGTGGCAATGAACCAGTGGGAGAGGTGGTGGGGTGGTGGTGCAGGGCTGCAGGGCTGGGGGCCACTCCAGGGGGCTGCATTCATCTGCTCTGGTGTCCCTGCCAGTGTCCCCTTGGCATCCCTGGCCAGGCACACCACCGCCCTGTGCTGCACCCCTGGCCTGAACTCGGCCTCGCACTGCAGGGCACCACGATGACTAAGACCGTGTTCCCACCTGCAATCCCCACGGCCATCCTACGCCCACCCAGCACTCCCCCTGTGCCCACCTTGCACCCGCCCTACACCCACCCTTCGCCCCCTCTGCCTCTCCTTGCACCCACCTACACCCAGCACCATACTCAGCTCAGCACCAACTTGCACCCAGCCCCCTGCACCCAGCCCAGCCCAGCCCCAAACCCCAAGCCCTGTACCCAGCCACACAACCCCCCCAAGCACCCCATACCCAGCCCAGGTGTCAGCAAAGCCCTGGGGCACTCTGGAAGACAGCAGGGCCCTTTGAGGGCCACAGCAAAGCTCAGCAACAGCCCTGTAGACCTCTCACAAGCAGCAGGGACCCTTGCAGACCCTGGCAAAGACCAGCGAAAGCCCTGGAGCACTCTGGAGGGAAGCAGGGCCCCTTGCAGGCATTGGGAAAACCTAGGAAAAGGTGTCAAGACATTCTGGAAGGCAGAAGAGCCCCACACGGGCCTCAGGAAAGCCTGGCAAAAGCTGTCGGAGGCTGGAACGCAGCAGGGCCCCTTGTGGGCTTTGGCAAAGCCTGGTTAAAGCCATCAAACACACTTGAAGGCAAAGCCTGGCAAAAACCCTGGGGCACTCTGGAGAAGCAGGGCCCCTTACCGGCCTTGGCAAACCCGGCAAAAGCTGTCAGACACTCTGGGGGCAGAAGAGCCCCACATGCGCATTGGCAAAGCCCAGCAGGAGCTGTCATAGTCTCTGGAAGGCAGCAGGGCTCCTTGCAGGCTTCGGCAAAGCTCAGCAAAAGCCCAGGGGTACTCTGGAAGACGGCAGGGCCTCCTGTGGGCTTCAGCAAAGCTTGGAAAAAGCCATAGGGAACACTTTCCATGATGCCTCCTGAGACCTTCCTTGGGCACCACAGCCCTCTTTCACCTCTGTAGTCACTTTGGACCCCTCTTGCTCCCTCAGAACCATTCTTAATGCCTTCTTTGAGGCCCAGAACACGCATTTTGTCCTCTACACTATCTAGGATTCCTCTGTTCAGTCCCATCTTTACCATTTAGGGTACCTCCTAGGGTACCTCATTCAGCCCCTGCCCCCCGACGACATCTGTACTTTGTTGAAATCCCCTTCAGAGTTCCTCATTGTTGTCTCTGAGGCTTCTTTGGTCTCTCTGCACCCCTCAAGACCCCTCTGCACCCCTCAAGACCCCTCTGCTCCCTTTGCTGAGCTCTCCTGAGACATCCCCAGTGCCCCAGAGATCTATTTTAGCTCGGGAGGGCACTTTCACCGCTTTTTCCCTCAGAACCCTTCCTGAGTCCATATCTGTTACCCTGGTCGGTTTTTCCATCCTCTCATCTGTTCAGCATGGCTCCGTTTGGTCCCCGGCCCCCTGAGGGCATCTGTACTTCGTTAAATTCTCTTTTGAGTTCCTCATTGTGTCCCCAGGACTTCTTTGGTCTCTCCGGCCTCCTCAGGACCTGTCTAATCCCTGTGATGATGTTTCCTGTTCTGTCAGAACCTTTTCTGAAGCCATCTTTGTGCTCCACAGCAGTCTTTTCATTTCTGTGGCTTACAGTACATTTCTGTTCAGTCCCTGGTACCCTAAAGATGTCTATCATCAGCTCAGATCTCCTCTTGGATTTTTCAGAGAAAGTGAGAGCCTTCTCTTGCCTTCGTAGTCCTCCTACGAGATGCATTTCTTGTATTTCCATGCTTTTTGGGGTGTTTTCTATCCTTTGGGCCTCATCTATTTCTGTTAAGGGAGTTAGAGAGATCATTGAGGAGTCTCGGTGACTCACTGGTGATTTACAGTAAATAATTCACTTTGCAGCCGGACATATGTTTGAGAAGGGATTCATGTGGGTTCTAGTTCTGCTTTGTCATTCAGTTCTATCCAGAACGTAGCTCTGGTGGAAGTTAGGAAATACGTCTGGTCTTGCTAGAAATTAATTGTAACCGCACAGTTTGGTTTCTTCTATAGGAAACTAAAGCACATCATTTCTGCTAATGTTGCTGTTGCATTTAATGAACTACTTTTCCACATGGGTTAGTATGATCTTGAGCTATTTTTTTTCTATTTAAATACAAGTTTGTTTGTCCCAGTAAAATTAAGTTTAACTACTGACCCAGTCACACGGCTGGTGTGATAGACAAAGCTGTCACAGAAAAGCAGGTGTCACAATTTCCAGTAATGGTCCATGTCTTTGTCCGGTGCTTTGCACAGAGCAGTGCACCCGCCGCCCCTCTGCCCGGCACCCCGGGAGCTGTGGGAGGGTGGTGGGGAAGGCACGGGGCACCCCGCTCTGCTCCTGGGGTGCCACGGGCGGGTGCTCTGCTCCATCGGGCCACTGTGGCTCTGAGCTGGCCGAGCTGTCTGGGCAGCTGCGTTCTGAGGTGCAGAGGTGTCTGTCTGAGGTGGGAGCTTCAGCGTGAGTCAAGGTTGAGCAGCGTCCATAGTAGAAAGTACATTTGCTGTGCACAGCTTGTTCTTGGATCAGTGATTGTATATAGGGTGTTCAGGAGTTGCAAGGTAGTTTAATATTCCGCATTCTTTTTTTTTTTTTTTTAAGTGCATTGTGTTTTTTTTGGCATTTCTGAGTTTTCTGTAGAAGGAACCTTGTTTTTTTCACTGGTTGTGTTGGATATTGTTAAAGTTGTTGACATCATCTTTTTCTGTAGGACTGATGGTAAGATCATCTAGCAGAGGTTAGGGTGAGCATCTTGTACGCCTCTGTATCTGGAGTTTCAAGAAAGCAGCAGGCATATTTGGCATAGTGTTTTTGAGGGCATGGGACAGCTCATCACCTTTCCCGATCGCCCATTAAGTACCATGTTGTCCCTAGAGTGTTTGCAGCCTGCAGCAGGCCCCTTCCAGACTATAAGTGTTTGAAATTCCCTTACTATGTGGGCCTGTAGCAGAGCCCAGAGCCTGTGGGATGTCGGAGGATAGGAGGTAGCTGCGGGAGGCAGGGCAGGAAAAGCAGCTCCTGAGGAGCAGCCGGCACAGGGGGTTCAGGGGTGCAAATAGAGGGCAGGAGCTGTTGGGAAGGAGTGGGGTTTCTTCCTCAACAGTTCAGAAGAAGAGAAGGGGTTTCTAAAGTTTTGGGACCGAGGGATGGTTGGGAAAGGGAGGCAGGTTCATCAGTCATCCTCAGGTTGGTTTTGCAGTTGGATTCAGCTGTCAATGAGGTCTGTTCTGTTTGAGTCGCTCTGCAGCCAATATGAGGTATGATGAAGTTATGAGAAATGCAGTGTCAACCGTCCGGGCCTCCACGTCACCGTGCAGGGACTGACTGTCAGATGGCCCTGAGGAATGAGCTCTGGCGACAATAGAGCCGAAGTGGATGACAGGCTGTTTGGAGTTAAGTGGTAATGGAGGGGATAGGGCGATTTAAGGCTATTTTAATAGGGACATATCATGGCTTAAGTGTGAGCATAGGAAAATTTGTTGGAAATATGGCTCAGAGATACCAAGGGCCAGAGAGATAGGAGGATCAGCTGTACAAAGCAGGCCACAGAGAGAATAGTACCCATTGCTCATTTAGTATGCGAGATGTACATTAAAATATACTGTCAGGAACTTGAGGTCTCTGCTCCCTTGTGCTTTTTAGTGCTTATTAGACTTAATTTTCACATCCATCCCTTCAGTGTCCATCCAGATGTCATGGTCACTGCTACTTAGAGGCATCAACGAAGCACTTACATCCATCGCAGATTTCTGGCACAGTCTTCCCTGGAATTTCTCGGAGAAGAGTATGTGCATTATCCCTGCTCATAACGGTCTCTGACCAGGGATCTTTTCTTTATCACAGTCCCTGGGCATGCAAGCCTTCTCTATTATCCCAGTTTTGCTTTTTTTCCTTAACTGTCCAATGAGGCTTGCTTTAGTGTCAGTCATGGCAGTTATGCTCTCTTGTCCTTGTTTTCTATTGTGTTTTTAGCACCAGTTTCTGTAGCCATAAGATGTCCATTTTAGATCTTTGAGTCACCACATCATACCATCGTGGTTCTTCCCATCGGCTGACCACCTCTGTAATTGCATAAGGGGCTTCATAGGTTAATTGGGCTTGGCTGTCTTGAGCCGCTTTCACAGCAGGCCTCTCGTCCTCAGGGCTTCATCCATTGGGCCTTCTTGGTTGCCACATTCGGAGCTCTTGCAACAGAAGGCAAGAATTGAACCTCAGACTGAAAGCAGAATATGAATCCAAAAAACAGAAGGAAAATCAATGTCCCAAGAATCAAATTCAGAAAAGGAGGAGAAAATGGTAATAAAATTTCCCCTCAGTACAGTACCTGAACACATACAGGATCTTTTCCTTCCTTCCAAGCTTACACATTCCTCATAGGAAATCAGCCTGTGTCAACAATTAGAATAAGCTTTTCCTCTTTTGTTTTGGTCCTTCTGTGGTGGCACTGTGTGTCCTCCTGCAAGGCTCTTGGAGGTGTGGAGGAACTCCCTGCTGGTTCTTGGAAAGTTGATAAATTCAAGGACTTGGCTTCTTTAGTGAAGATGAGCTTCCAGTTCAGGGGTTACATGGGTGCTTTTGGTTGTGTTTCGAGTCTGTCTGTCCCAAAGCCAATGGGACATGCTCAAATGATAAATCGGATGCAGGCAAAGACCGTGGGGCAGACTTGGTCTGTGCTTCACTCTTACATGTGTCAGGGCAGCTCTACTGATATGTGGTTTCTAGAACTTGCATGGTGCACAGGGTCCCATAACTAGTCCTGTGCTTGTCGCAACCCATCCAACCTGATCCGTCGGGGCAAGCAGCAGAAACAAGCCTGTTTCTTTCCCATTGATGCCTGATCTCCAGCATAGGGAAAGTTTTTCTGGGAAGGCAAGGAGAAAGCTCCAAAGAAATCACAAATATGACCCCAGAAGAGCCCAAGACTCCTGCTGCTTTAGGGCTAGGCAGGTGCTGGCTTGTGGATGGACTCCAAGATGCTGGGGAAGGAGGAAAACAACATGTAGCAAAAAGTCTTACGAGAGGAGGATCTGTCAAAACCCCTTTTCTCTGGGTGGAAAAAAAACAGCAAATGCCAACAGCCACCCAGGAAGAGGGATCTCAGAGGGGTTGCATGAAGTAGAGGCTTTATGGGGCTGTGGTTTCCAGGGACAGAGTGAGCCCTGAATCCTCAATGAAGTGAGGGGGGGGGAAAAAATGCATTCAGGCACAGTCATTATGGCAACGCAGAGGCTTCTAGTCAGCTGGGCTTGTTTCTTTGCATCATCATCATCACAACAATAACGAAAGCCATTTCCTTCCTCTTTTTCTCTCTGTGAAACGGACGTCACCATTGCTCTTTGCAGGAGAGTCACCAAGTGCTGGACCCCTAGCCTGGGATAGCGGGGAACAGAGCTGTGCTCCTCCTAGGTGAGTGTGGCAAAGTGGGCTGGTGGGGAGCATGGCGGGGTCTGGTGCCTGCTGTCCTCCCAGGGGATGTTGGATGCCAGGAGGTAACGTGTCCCCAAAGAGCCCCAGTAACCCAGCGAGCTTCGGGAGCTGGAGGACAGAGACTCCATCTCCAGCACAAGCTCTGCTGGGCACTTGCCCCTAGTACGTCTTTGGGGCATGTCTGGATGGGGGTTTGCTCTGCCCAGGGAAGGGGAGATTTTTGTTTATCCTGCCAGGCTGAGAAGATTTGGATGGAGCAGTGGTCGTCCCTGTCACAATGTAGGCTCAGGGCTTCCTCCTTGGGGTGGTCCCATTTGTTGGGGAGGAAGGAAACTGGGGTCCAGCAAGGCTGGTGGGTATGACTGTGGTCAGGATATGTGGTTGAGGATGGGGATGCCATGCTCTAGGGCGGTGGGGAGTTGCTGGTGGGTGTCTCAGGGACCTGGCAGGCCTTGCCAAACCCTCCCGCCCACAGGATGGCTCATGTCCAAGGCCAGCATCACTCCTCTCTATGCCAGGGACACTGCAGGAGACCTGGCAGGCACATCCCAGGAATGCTCATCCCTTCTTCCTTTCCTCCTTTCAGCTCAAGCCCTTGTCCTTGCTGGTGAGTCTCTTTGCTTGCAGATTTATGATGACAGCCACTGGGGCCCTGGACAGTTCTTGCTGAACAAGGCAACAGGCCCTGTGTCCCCTAAAGTGGCAGCAGGGCATGGTGCGACTGTGCTGTCCCTCCATGTGCCACCTGGCTCAAAAGACGCCAGGCAGCACTGGGCACCGGGCACCAGCCCTGCCGCCGCTCTGAGAGATTAGATAGTCCCCCAAAATCCCACTGGTGCCCTAGAAACCCCAGTGAGCATTGGGGTTCTGCCCTCTTCCCCCATCCCAGCCTACATGCTCAGGGTTGAGGGCTCCCCACCATGCATGCTGTTGCACTGATCTCTGCTCTGTCCTGCTCTTCTCTCCTGCCTGGACCTTCACGGCTGCAGAGACATCCCTGCTGACCCTGGACCCACCCTGGAGCATAATACTTCCAGGAGAGAGCATGACCCTTAGGTGCTGGAGCTCCCACTCACTGTGGCAGCACCCCACAGCTTGGTACAATGGCCAGCTCTTGACACCTACAGGCATGGACATCTACAGGATCAGAACTGCCAGGCAAAAACAAATGGGCAGAACAAGTGCCAGAGCCGTGGCTCCACACACAGTAACCACGTCACCCTGACTGTCTCCTATGGAGACAGGGATGAGCCCTGCCACCCCCCCTGCCCCAGGATCCCAGGGCTTCGCTGTGGACCTACTCATTCTGCCCTGGGACAAATGCAGCTCCTGTGGGGTTAACGAAGGCAATGCTGTTGGGGTGCTGCAAGCTGGGCTGTGGGGGCTTTTTGCCTCCCCTCCTCTGCAAAATGTGTCCCTCTTTCCAGGGCCCCTTTCAGCTGCTGCTCTCGGGGTCTCTTTCAGACTGGCTGATCCTCTGGATCCTGTTGTACACAGTGTTCAAGGGGGATCTGCTGCCCATGCAGTGCTGGGGATGGGATGGGGACAGGCACATCTTTGGTGCATTACAGAGATGGAGCTGGCATCGCCGTGTGATACGCCTCGGCAGAGCAGCATTCCATCTCCACCTGAGGCCCACCACAGTGGCAGGTATCACTGCTCCTTTTTATTGCTAACTAAAAGGCAGTCTTGAGTTTTATACGTTTCCATTGAAGGTAAGAAATTCCTGTGTCTTTGGGCCCTCCATCTTTCCAGGGTCTCATCTGGTGGGAGCTGCAGGACAGAGAGGGTGAGGGGGTCTGTATGATGTCTGAGCTGGGTCTGTGCTATCAATGTCAGTGCAGGAAACCTGGCACCTGCCCACCACCAGAAAAAGACCTGCCGGGTCACAACCCCCAGCCTAGCTCTACAACACTCCCCGCACCCACTCGGGGTCTTGGCCCTGCACAGCCTTGGTGGGGTAGGATGATTGTCCCTCCCCTCCTGCACCTTGAGAGGTGATGCAGGCCCAGAAGGTCCATCCAACAAGATGTGCCCCATCTCCCCCTACCCTCGTTCCCCCTCCTCGTGTCTGTCTCTTCCCTACCCCGTGTCTGTCTCTTGTCCCCCCTGTGTCCGTCTCTCCCCCCGTGTCCGTCTCCTGCTCCCCATGTCCATCTCCCACCCCGTGTCCGTCTCTCCCCCCCGTCCATCCCTCCCCGCCATGTCCGTCTCCCCCCCACATCTGTCTCTCCCCCATGTCTGTCTCACCATCCTGTCCCCCTCCATGTGTCTTTACATCCCCCTTTCTACCGAAACCCCATGCGAGTCTTCCCCACGCAATTTTTTTTTCCTGCGTGACACTCCCCACCACATCCCCTGCCCTCCTATCTTGTGCCCCCCCTCCCCCCTCCCTCCTTTCTCCCTTCCACTCTCCCCTGTTCGGCACCGGGGTGCACAGGGAGTTGGGAGGGGACACAGCCGGGACAGCTGACCCCAACTGACTACAGAGATATTCCATACCATATGACATCATGCTCAGTAATAAAACTGGGGGGGGAGGCTGGTGTTGGGGGGCCACTGCTCAGGGACTGGCTGAGCATCGCTTAGTTGGTGGTGAGCAATTGTTTTCATTTGTATCACTTGTCTGTCTTGGATTTTATTTTTCTCTCGTTATTTTTTCCCTCTTTTCCTTACAGTTAGTCTCCGTTGTTTCTTTTTAATTATTAAATTTTTCATTTAAATTTTTATAAAGTTTTTGTCTCAACCCACGAGTTTTCTCACTTTTGCCCTTCTGATTCTCTCCCCCATTCCACTGGGGGAAGGAGTGAGCAAGCGGTTGTGTGGTGCTTAGTTGCCAGCCGGGGTTAAACCACAACAGAAGGTTAGTTGCAAGCCCTGCCTGGCTAATGCTTTAGGTTCTCCATGTTATTCCTGCCATCTTGATAGGCCATCCTTGTTCTTTATTGCTGCTTTATAGTGCCTTTTGTTCCGTAAGCAGCAGTACTCAGGCCATGCACGCATACCTGTCACCCAACCTCTGGAAGTAACTCTGCCAAAGACAAAGAGAGAAACAGCCATGGCACAATCTACAGCAGTTCTGCCTCTCGAGGCACCCAGCAGGCCCCTTTCTCTTGCCTCTTGCTCTGTCCAGCTAGGCTGGAAATTATGTGTTGGTGCAGAAACTGTTACACCCTGTGACTCCTTCTCAGGTTGTTAGCTTTGCCCTTTGTACAGGCTGCTGAGGTCATCGGCTCTGCAGGGGACGGGCAGTCTGCAGAGCTTGACACCAAGCCATTCCCTTCCCCTTCTGCTGCTGCTACAGGTAGCCACTTTCTCAAGGACGAGGAGATGGGACAACAACAGGCTGCTGCACACTTCAGTCAGACTAAGAGGCTGTTTTCAGGGGACCTGGTGCAGGGAAAGCTGAAGTGGGTTCTTGCACTGCCAATGGCTCTCCACAAGGGAACTGCGCTCTGGTTTTAGCAGAAAAAGGTGGTAAGTAACAGCAGGCAGTGTCTCTTGTATGAGTGACAAGCCCTGCACCAGAAGCCTTGCATGTGTGCAGGATGAGGAGAGCAGATTACTGATAGCACAGAGGTGAGGAAAGGTGAAAAAAACACAACAAAGCCCAAGGATCACCACTGTATCGCTCATTTGCAGATCAGCCACTCGCATCTGGTCTGCAACGATGCGCTGTTTCCTGATAAACATACCTGCCCTTCTCCTGTCTTCAGGATGTCGCCTGTGTTGCCTTATTTTTTAAAAATCTCTCTCCAGTATCTGTAGACTTGCTGCTGTCACTCCCACAACCCCGATGCCACATGCAGACAGCAA
Organism: Pelecanoides urinatrix; assembly: GCA_013400755.1. Lineage (NCBI taxonomy): Eukaryota > Metazoa > Chordata > Aves > Procellariiformes > Procellariidae > Pelecanoides > Pelecanoides urinatrix. Next base: position 59,369 of record VZTQ01001672.1, read on the forward strand.
TCCCTGGGGCTTCCTCCGGGAGAAAAAGAACCAACAGTTCCACAGGTCCCGGTGCTGCTTCTCCCCCGGGAAAGGGCTGGGGGCGCGGACGCAGACAGCCACCGGACTTTTAAAGCCGTCAAAGGCAAAGGGCTGAAATGCGGGAGCCACTGGGTGCTTTTTGATGCAGAGGCGACGAAGATGAGTGCCCGGGCTGCCAGCGGGAAAAGCGCAGGCAAGTCCCAGCGCTGCACCCCGGGCAGCCGCGACCGCCCGCGGACGGTGCGGACGGGGCCGGGGCGGCGCCAGCGGGCGGGCGGGGTGCTGCCCCCTGGCGGCCGAGAGTCGGTACTGCAGCTCGGGAGCCGCGCATGCGCGGTGGCGCCCCCCTGCTCCACGCCGCCGTCCGCTGGTAACGGCAATGCGGTCCTGCGGCGTCTGCGGGCCGGTGCCGCCGCGCTCCTCGTTGCCTCCCGGTAAGGAAACGCCGCCGCCGCCCCATGTGCGCGCTGCCGGCGGGCGCTCGCGCGCATAGCGCGGAACTGCAGGGCCGGTGGCACCGCCAGGCACGCGCCTCCCGCCGGCTGCGGCCCCTCCGGCGCGGCGCCAGCGGCCAGCGCATGCGCAGTGCGCGGGAGCGGCATGGCGGCGCGGGGGGCGCGGGTCCCGGCGGTGGAGGGTGAGAGCCGAGGCCACCGCCAAGGCGAGCGAGCCCCTTCGGCGGGTGCAGGGGTGTCTGCCCGAGGGTGGCGGGACGGGGAGCTTCAAACCGCCCGCTGCGGCAGGCTCCCGGTCCGCTGGAGGCGAGCCGGGTCAGGGCGGCCTCGGGGAGTGACCCGAGAGCTGGTAGAAAGGAAAAGAGGAAGAAGGCGGACATCCCCCAGGCGCCGGGTGCCTCCCCAACTCGCCAGAGCTCCCCCTGAGCCTCCTTCGGCCCCGCTTGCCCCATGCAGCTGCCCCCAGCTACAACACCTCCCCTGAAGCCTGTCCTGTATCCGCGGGCCGCCCGCAAGCCCTGTCGTGAATGCCGCAAGCTGGCCCTCGATGCGTCTCCAGAAGCCCCTGTGGAATGAGGGGCTCCGGCCAGGGGCCATCTGCAGTAGTAATGGTCGCTGCTGCTTCTTTCCCTCTCCCAGAGGCTGCGCTGAGGACACGGTTGTCCGTTCCTCCCCTGGGGATGCCGTTGACTGCCCCTGCTTCAGGCTTGTGTGGGTTGTCTCTGCCCAGCCTCGCTCTCCTCGTGGCATGGGGCGAAAAGGGACAGGCACAGCACTTAGTGGCTGTGGACAGGAGCTGCCACGGCTGAAGCTGGAGAGGCCAGAGAAAGGTAAAGAAGAAGAAATCGAAGGCCATCCAGCTGGCAGCTGCCTTTGGTGCAGACAAGAGAGAGCCTGCCTCTCTGGGTGAGGAAGGATCCCTCGTCGTAGTCCGCAGCAGGCCAGGCCGCCAACATGGACTGCAGGGTCTGTATGCATCACCAACAGTGTGGTACGGCCGCGTAGTGCGCGAGCAAGTGAGGCTACGTGTCTAGGAAGCCCCATCTTGTAAGAGTTACAGAAGAAGGGAGGAGAGCAGGAGAAAAAAGCGTCCAAACAGGCAAATTCCCCCCGCAGTGCCGAGAGCGAGAGCTGCAGTGAATCCTGGGCCCTTGGGGCCCTGTCGCCCCTCTTCTGTGTCTCGGCCTCTCCCTGACCCTCCCCTGGCCCCCTCTCTTTCTCATGTTGCTGTGATTTTCTTTGCTTCCCTTTACCTCTCCCCTTCTCTCTGTTCTTCTGTCCTGCTCTGTCTTCCTCTCTCCTTTTCTCTCTCTTGTTGTACCACTTCCTTTTCTTTCTCTCTCTGCACTTTTGTCCTGCTCCCTCTCCCTCTTCTGTTTCATCCTCCGTCTCTGTCCTGTAGCCCATTACTGTTTTTTTCTTTTCCATCTCTTTGTCCTGATCTGCATCCTTCTCTTTTTTCCCACAATTTCTCTGACCTGTTCCATGGTGTTATTTTCATCTCTGTGCCTGTACGTGCCACTCCATGTACCTGCCTTCCTATCTCTCTCCCTCCTTCCTTCTTTTTCTCTCTATCTCTTTGTCTTGCTGTCACTGGTTTTTTTTCATTCTGTGTCTTACTGTCCCTGTCCTCCTTCCTGTTCATCTCTTATTCTCTCTGACCCTCTGTCCTGCTCCCTGTTCCTATTATTTATTGCTTCACCTCTCTGTCCTGCTCTTTGTCCCTGTCTCTTGCTCCACCTCTCTGTCATTCTGTCTGTTGCTCTCGTTGGCTCTCTATCCCAGCATCCTGCTCCTTGTCCCTCTCTCTTTTACAGTACCTGCTTTCTGGCTCCCTGTTCCTCACCTGTTTTTTATATCCCTCTGTCCTTCGTCCTGTCTTTCCTTGTCCCTCTGGCCTGCTACCCATCACTGTCTTTTTTTTCTTTCTCCATCTCTCTGCCTCAGTCCTGTCACTCTCTTCCTCTCTCTAATGTTTCTTTCTCCATCTCTGACCCACTCTTTGTCCTCCATCCTTCTCCTAACTTTTTGTCTGTGTATTTCCATACCACTGCCTGTCCCATCTTTTCTCGCTGAATCCCCCTGCCCAGCTCGCTGTCCCATTATTCCCTTCTGTCCTGGCCTTTTTTTTCTCATCCTGCAGTCCATCACTGTCTTTTATTTCTCCATCTCTTTGTCCTGATCTGTCTCTCTCTCTCTTTTCTTCAATCCCTCTCATTATTATTCCTCTCATTCAGTTTCTCTCTCGATCTGTCTGTTCTGTTCCCCGCTCTTCATTTTCTCTCTTTCCCTCTGTCCTGCTCCCTGACCTGTTTTTCTTCCGCCATGTCCTTGCAGGGCTCCTCATCTCTTTTTTATTGATTTCTCCATGTCATTGTCCTTTTCCCTGTACCTTTCTTTCTCTGCTCCTCAGTCCTCTCTCATCTTCATTTTCTCTTTCTGCTCCTCTGTCCTGTTCCCCATCACTGTATTTCATTCTCTGTATCTGCTGCTCCAGTAACGACTGCTGAGTTGTCCCAGAGGAAGGGTGAGTGTACAGGCACCGAGCCCCAGAGCAGACTCACTCCCAGGACTTATACGCAAATAAACACTTGCTGCCTCCTTTGCATTCATGGCTGTGTTTGTAGTCCTTTGTACCTGGTGAGTGGCTGTCAGAATCCAGGGGAGAAGGTTACACAGGGGGTGTCAGGGGCCATGGCTGCAGCTGTGGGCTGGAGGAGCCCCGGGGCGGGGGCAGTGAGGCTGATGGTGATGGCCCCTCTGCATAAAAGGGCTGCAGCCCCAGGGGATGGTGCTGCTGGCACACGCCTGCTGGAGTGTGCTGACAAGCTGTAAGGATGTTTCCAACTGAGAGGCTGATGGTCAGTTGGAGTCAGACCCATCTGACTCCAAGGGATTTTCTGAGAGCTGGTGGAGAGGAAGCAAGCAGAGGGGCAGATGGCTGCCCCCACCCCTCTGGGTACCTGGAGACCTTCCCACCCCCTGGAAAAGGTGCTGGGTACCTCCCCAACTCAACAAAACTACTCCAGCCCTGCTCACCCCATGCATCTGCCTCAGGTTTGTGTGGGTTGCCTTTGACCCTATTCTCTATTCTCGCATGGGCGAAAAGGCACAGCTGGCCACTTACTGGCTGTGGACAGGAGCTGCTGCAGCTGAAGCTGGAGAGGCCAGAAAAAGCTAAAGCAGCTGAAGAATAAAATAAAGGGGATCCAGCCGACAGCTGCCTCCAGCTGCAGACAGGAGACAGCCTGCCTCTCCAGGTGAGGAAGGATCTCTTTTAGCGTAGTACTCAGCAGATCCGATCACCAACGTGCACTGCAGGGTCTGTGTCCGTAACTGAAAGCACAGTATGGCCATGTAGTGTGTGCACGTGTGAGGCTATGGATCTGGGAGGCCTCGTAGTGTAAGAGCTGTAAGATACCAATCTATTTTTTTAGGTGGATGAGTGTCAAGCGACCGGAGCTACAGAGGAGAGATGGGGGTAGGGGGCGGGGGGAGAGAGAGACAAAAGAGGTCCAAACTGTCAAATTCTCCCAGCAGCTCTGAGAGCGGGAGCTGTGGTGAGTCCTGGACCCTTGGGACTGTGTCATCCCTCTTCTTCATCCCAGTCCCTCCCTGTCCCACACCCCCTTTCTCTCACTGCTGTCATTTTTTTTGCTTCCCTGCACCTCTGCCTCTCTTGTTCTCCAAGTCCCCCTCTTTCTGTCATTCTACCGCTCTGGTTTCTTTTTCTCTCCGCGCTTCTGTCCTGTTCCCCATCCCTCTTTTTTTCATCCTCTGTCTCTGTCCTGCAGCCCATCACTATTTTTGTCTTTCTCCATTTGTCTGTCTGTCTTCCTATCCTAATTTTTTAAATTCCTCCCTGACTGCCCTTTAGTCCTTTACAATTTCCATCCCCACCACCTCTCTCTGTCTGGCTCCATTTTCCTATTTTTTAATTCCTGTCTCTCTGGCCTGTATTCTAGATACACTTTTTCTTTCTCAGATTCTCTTGTTCCAGGTGCCTGTCTCTATGTTTTAATTTCTTCCCTCTCTGTCCCGTGGCCCATTTTTGTCTTTATTGTTCTCTCTCTCTCAGGCTCCCTGTCCCTATTCTTTAATTCCTCCCCCTCCCCTTTAGCTCATGAGTTTTCTTGGTATTTCTCAGTCTTTCTCTGTCCACCTCACTGTCCCCTTTCTTACTTCCTCCCTCTCTGCCCTGTGGCCCCTCACTATTCTTTGTTTTTCTCCATCGCTCTCAGTCTGGGTCCCTGTCCCTTCCTCCTCTCTGGCCTGTAGCCCATTGCTATTTTTTTCCCCTCTGCCTCTCTCTCTGTGGCTCCCTTTCCCTATTTTTCAATCCCCCCCCCCCCGTAGCCGATCGCTGTTGTATTGGGTTTATGTGGCAAGGTTTTGTTAGCTGCGGCGGGGGGGCAGGGGCTGCAGGGCTGGGTTCTGTGAGGAGACACCAGGAGTTGCCCCCATGTTGGGCACAGCCAGTTCCAGCTCCAAGATGGATCTGCTGCTGATCAAAGCTGAGACCATCAGCAATGCTGGTAGTGCCTCTGTGATGACATATTTAAGAAGGGCTAAAAAATGCTGCACAGAAGTTGTGATCGAGAAAATGTGAGTGTGCAACAGCCCTGCAGATACCAAGGTCAGTGAAGAAGGGGGAGGAGGTACTCCAGGCGCCGGAGCAGAGATTCCCCTGCAGCCCGTGGTGAAGACCGTGGTGATGCAGGTTGTCCCCCTGCAGCCCGTGGAGGTCCATGGTGGAGCAGATATCCACCTGCAGCTCATGGAGGACCCCACACTGGAGCAGCTGGATGTGCCTGAAGGAAGTGACGCATGGAAACAAACTCTACAACTCACAAGGAGTTATAAAGCAGGTATGTTTATTGCGGCGCCGGGGTCGCACTGGGGAATTCTCCACCAAAAGTGCTCCCAACTAGTGTATCGTTAGTCTTGGCTTTTATCATTGAAACTATTACATATTCATTACAGTTCTTAAAAATCATTTACATGACTGCACCTTCTACATGATGAATTACATGGATGCATTAATTATTTTATTCCATGGCCTCTACCGCCATCTACTGTCTTTTACTTGTAATTTCAGTCCTCCGGGTGGTCGTTTACTTCCTCTGGTGGTCGTTTTGTGGTCTTCATCGCTTGTCCTTTTAGTGAACTCTTTCTCTTGGCACTGCACATCATCTATTATCTTGGTTCCAAATCATTGGGCTGGTGCTTAATGGTACCAGTTCCTTCATCGTCCCGGACAGTTCGTTCCACAGTCTTTGAGCTTCTTATTGATTAGTTACATTCCATTGTATGTACCTTTAACGCTTGACTACTTAGCTAAATATTTCTCAAACATCTGGTCTTCATACAATCTTAGTTAACTTGACTAATCAATCTAAAGATCTAAGGACAATACTTAAATTAATCACCTAAATAATCAATCTAAAGATCATAGTTTAATTAATCACTTGAATAAAGACTCTAAAAGTAATAGACAATCTAAAGGTCTAAAGATCATAGGAATAATTAATTAAAGTATACAATAATTCAGCAGCATGATTTCAATAGCAGCTTGGTTTCTGTCAGCTTGGTTTCAGAGGCAGTGACCCTGTGGAGAGGAGCCCATGCTGGAGCGTGTTTTCTAGCAGGACCTGTGGCAGGGACCCCACACTGGAGCAGAAGAGTGTGAGGAGGAAAGAGCAGCAAAGACAGCACGTGATGAACTGACTGCAACCCCCACTCCCTGTCCCCCTGCACTGCTCTGGAGGAGGAGGTGGAGAAGTCAGGAGTGAAGATGAGACCAGGAAAAAAGAGAAAAGCGGGGCGAAGGTGTTTTTTAGATTTGTTCTTATTTCTCATTATCCTACTCTGCTTTTGCTTGACACGACATTAAATTAATTTCTCCAAGTCAAGTCTGTTTTCCCTGTGACAGTATTTGGTGAGTGATCTCTTTGTCCTTATCTCGACCTACAAGCTTTTTCATTGTATTTTCTCATCCCATCTTCTTGAGGAGGGGGGGTGATAGAGCGGCTGGGTGGGCACTTGGCAGCCAGCCAAGGGCAACCCACAACAGTTTCCTTCTATCAGGATCCCTGTCCCTATTTTTTAATTCTTGCCTATGTTTCTTGTACCCCATCACTTTTGAAACTTACTTTCTACCTCTCCATCCCTGTTTTTTTAATTCTTGCGTATGTTTCTCGAACCCAGTCGCTTTTAAAATTTTCTTGCTACCTTTCCCTCTCTGTCTCCCTGACCTAATTTTAATTTCTTGTCTGTGTCTCTTGAACCCCGTCACTTTTCATTTTTTTTCCTACATCTCCCTCTATGCAGCTCCCTGTACCTATTTTTTAATTCTTGTCTATGATTCTTGTATCATGTCGCTTTCAAAATTTGCTTTCTATGTCTCCCTCTATCCATCTCCCTGTCTCTAATTCTTAATTCTTCCCTCTCAGTCCTGTACCCCATCACTTTTTACATTTTCTTTCTACAACTCCCTCTTTCTATCTCCCCGTCCCTATGTTACTTGTACCCTGTCGCTTTTTGAAATTTTCTATGTCTACCTCTATTTTGGCTGCCTGATTCTTTTATTTTTTGCCTATGTTTCTTTTCCCCATCACTTTAGAATTTTTCCCTGTCCCTTGTCTTGTCTCTATCTTGTTGTCTTGCTGTCTCTTCCACCTCTCTCTCCTGCTCCCTGTATCTTATTTATTGCTCCATCTCTCTGTCCGTGTTTTTCCCCGCAGTCTCTCTGTTCTCCTCTCTCTACACCCTTGTCCTGCTCCCCGCCCCTCTCTTGTTTGCAGTGTCCCGTTTTCTGGCTCCCTGTCCCACACCTCTTCTCTACCTCCTTCTGTCCTTCCTCCTGCTTTCCTTTTCCCCCTCTCTCCTGCTGCCTTTTGGCACTGAGCCTTGTAGCCAACTTGCTGCCAGGATTTCTGATGTGCATTAATGAATAAACTTTTCCTGCCTCCTCTGTGCCCCGGGATGTGTTTGCAGCCCCTGGGTGCAGAGCTCGTGGCTAGGGGCAGGGGCAGGGGCAGGGGAGGGGGGTGATGTGCTGTGGGGCTGGGGCCATGGCCCCTGTTCCCGATGGGCTCCAGCTGGGGCTGGGGCAGCCCAGGTGGGACCCGTGAGGCGAGGATGGGGCTGGCCCTGCTGTGTGAAGGGGCTCTAGCTGTAAATGGGGGTACCCGGGCACGTCTGCATGTGGGATGTGACATATGTTCGTGTGATGATATGTGACCTT
>VZTQ01001673.1:0-47748 GCA_013400755.1 Pelecanoides urinatrix
CCCCCGCCCGCGGCACCGCAGACCGGGACCCTGCCAGGCTGCTCGCTCCTCCAGTTGAGAAACAGGCTTTGGGAAGCGCTCAGACTTCTGTGGGAGCTCTGCGGCTGCACGGGGGCTCCCCAGGGCTCGGGCGCAGGCAGTCGTTCCCCACCAGCAGAGACCTCTGCGGGGTTGCAGCCCACAGTCAGACGAGACGACCTCCTTCCAACCTCCGTTATTCCACGCAAAGGCTCAGAAAAGAGCCTCTGCTCTGCAGGATCTTGCGCTTTCTGAATTTTTGCCAGTGTTATTTGTCAATAAATACTAGTGAAAACGGTGATGAGGAGGGAATTTTCTAAACCTCAGCCCAAAGCTCATCTGAGCGCCTTAGCAGATGGCTCAGCCTGATGCTCAAGCGAAAACCAGCAGTGCTGGAGAAAGCAGCTGAGCCTCAGGCATGCCAGGGACCACCCACTCGTCCTGTTTTGGTTCTTACGTGGCAAAACTCAGTTTTATTCGGGTACTCTTGCACTGACCCAGCGACTCCTCTGGCTAACAAATGTCTTTCGGAGAGACAGCCAACCATGACACAACAGAGGAATCAGTAATGTGAGCATCTTGCTTTATCCCTGCCGGGAGTTCGTGCCCGTCTTCAGACACGGTGTATCCGGGCTGACATTCCAGCCAGAACCCCTATCGCTGAATTTAAGCTGCTCCTAAATACATCTGCACACAGCAGACAACCTCTCCTCATCACCTCCTCGACCACACCAGCTCTTGGCTCATCGCTCCCACGGCTTTTCCACGCACCTTCCCCAGCGGTGCAGCAACTCCTACAAGCATGAACAACACAACTGGAAGCAACTCTTCTCACACCAGCTTCGCCAAGGCTATGTGCTACCCTCACAAGGCCAATCCTCTTCTCCTGAAAGCCACAGGGTCTCCCTGGGAGCTATAATTCAGCGTGATTTCTTACAGCAACCCCAAATTCTTTCCAAAGGCATTGCTCCCCAGGGTATATATACCCTTCTGCTCTTCACGTCTTTGCTCCCGGTTGCGATTTCTGCGTGCAAGTACTATGCAAGAACTGCCCGCAAGTATGTTTTATACAGGCCCAGCTGTATCTGGCAGTATAAAACCTGTCCTTCTCCCATCAATGTCCACCATCATCATCCCTCCTACCATCTAGAAAATGACCATTTCATACCTCTTTCCAGATCACTACTGAACACGCCGAAGCATTCCCGTGTCCAAGAAGCTCTGGGGCAGTGAGGAGCGCTCTGCCACGTACCTGACCTTCAGCCCACGGAGTACATTCTTTTTAAAAACTGTATCAGAGCAGAATATCAACGTTAAGCCAAGCATCTAACAAAGTCTAGGCAGAGCCGCGCTTTGGAAGCTCACCAAGGAATGAAGCCTTGGCAGGACCTATCTTTACAAAAGCTATACTGGTCTGGCACCTACACCGCTCCTATGAATCGATTCCATTGTTTCACAGCTTAGCCACTATTTTTGCTGTATTTTTTTCTCATGTTTACCCATCTATAGTTACGTGTCTTACTCTACAGGCTCTTCTAGAAAGCTGGCACAAATCTAACACTACTCTAACCTTTCATAAAGCTTATTGTGAAAATTTGAGAAGCTAAAAATCAGTTGACAGGTCCCACCTTTCAGCTCCTGCTTTATTCCGTGCTTCAATGAGGGGAAGAGAAAAATGTCAGTTTTCCAGACCCTGCCCCCCTTGTAACTCTGCTTGTGGCAGCAGTAGAGGGACTCCCCCCGCACAGCTCGATCTGCCTGGACTGTCTTCATCCCGAATCTCATTTATGCACTGCAAATAGATTACATGCACAAGCAAGATATTGTAACCTTATCCAACTGTCAAGTAAAGCAAGCCCTCTTCAGATATCTTCAGCTATTTCAGTGGTTTATGTCAGTGATGTACTTCTGTTTCACCAGGCCACTTGCCTGACAACAAAAGCACTTGCCTGGTGAAAACAGGATAAATTCCTGGTATAGAAAATAATTGACTCAGACATCCTCCACCTCCAGAAAGTTACTGGTGTCTCATCTAATGCTTCTAACAGCAATTTTTGACAAAAGCTTCAACAGAAGCATTCCTAGTGCAGTTCTTCATGATGGCAAGAATATCGCCCCAAACACAACTGGGGGAACAATCTGGGGCTAAGGCGTTCAGCCTCCAACGGCAGCAGCATGCTGCTGCTTTTTCTATGCAAATATTTTTCAGAATTTTACATTTTAGGTGCAGGCTTTTGTGCTTCTGTGAGTGGAAAGGATTTTTAGTTGTATTTTCATTTATGCACTCACAGCAATGCATTACCTAAACTTTTTATTCCAATAGGGAATAGCACTTCAGGTGACAGCTCCAGCAAAAAAGCAAACCTATTTTAACCATTGTGATAATAAACGGGATGCTCACCTTTATCAGTTACCCAGTGCTCAGTGCCAGCCCACTGACAAACAGCACCCTTGGGAAAACCAAGATAAACGTCCCCTTGTTTACACCGGGTCACATCTCAGCAAGACTCCTCGAGATGGTTCAGATCAGAACAGAGCTGCTTAGGCTGATAAATTCAGCTGATGCAGTCAACTATAGGCTTTGTTCATTGAAATGAGCTTGCATTAAAGTAAAAAAATATATTTGCAACTGTTTAGAAGATGCAAATGACAACAACATTTACCAGGATTAGTTTGGTTTCCATAGTGTTACCAGTGCATACCGAAACCTCCTAGTTTTTGCTTCTCAAAAAGCTAAAAATAGCATGGCCTTTCTGTAAATCCACCAAAATATTGGCAGCAATATTTCAGAAATCTACCAAAATATTGGGAGATATTTCAGAATCCACCCAAATATTGGCAGCAGATTTCAGCATAAATCGGACTCCTGGTGCCGGTGCAAGGGTCATAATCCAAGCTCTCGTGCCTAGACCTAGGAGCTTCTTCGTGAAAACTGGGAAGTGCCAATTTGTTCACTGTTTGAAGTTTTAAGACATTTTACTTTCCCGTAACTTATGCATTATCCTCACTCACAGAACATTTCAGCTTGAGAAAAACTAGGGAGTAACACAGCCACCCTTTATGGAAAGCAAAAGAAATGGTGTCGGCACTGACACAGGTACCGAACCACAGCACGGAGAATATTTGCATTTACAGATGCTGTTCAAGAGAGAGGCCCGACACAAGCAACCAGTACTTCCCAGGTGACTTCCCAGTGAACAGCTTGAACAAATTCATATTCCTAAACTCTGATATTATCAGAGCAGGCACCGACCTTTTAGCTGCACAGCCCCTTTGGCGTAAATATTCTTATTTTGTCAGCCAAAAGTGTGGTGCTCTGAACCACTTCAAGCGCTGCGTTAGGGCACGTATTAAGTGCCCGCGAAGTGGCTATTTCGCTTAGGAATTCAGTTCCCAGTTCTGCTACCACTGCTGTGCTCAGCCCTGCTGCCTTCCACTGAAAATGGTGTTTTAGTAATTATTCCCTTCTAACACCAACTTCCCAGTTAAAAACAACCAATTTAACAGATGTACTGGAATTTATAAGCCTCTTTATGTAACAGTCAGATTTATAAGTATAAACTGTAATTTTTACATTGTTGACTGAACAAGGCGTGTTGGTTTTCTAAATATTTATTCTATTCTGAAAATTAACATTTTCCGCATCTGCACTTCCATTTCATTAATAAATCAGAAAACTGATCTCAAGGCGATCAACAGCTGGTGACAGTCCCTCTGCCTGCAGAACGGGCACGTTCTTGACTTGTTTTATTGGGCTGATGAAAGGGCTAAAACAGTGTAATACTAGTTTTTGTAGTTAAGAGGTAGTTGTAAGGCCAGTCAATGGCATAAGAAGAAATACATATTATGAGCTCTCACCCCTCCCAGTGTTTCTCTCAGCTACTTGACGTTTCAAACAGACACGTACATACTAACTTTTCCTTCTGAGAATTGCCAGATTTAAGCCACCATTAAATCATGGCATTTTAAATTAAATTCAAAGCTTCTTCAGACTGAGCAGGCAAAAAGGGGTTTGAGCGTGGTAAACGTACACGAGGTTAAGGTGAGGACTCTACGCCGAGCAGCTGCCTGTTGAAGGGGAGGAAGGAGGTGGAGCGTCTTTCCACATTTTCAATCCCACTGCAGCATCCCTTCCCACCAGCCTGGCTCCCGAGACCTCAGGGACCCAGCTGACTCTTCCGATTCGAAAACAAAGCGTGACCAACCCATTTTTGTTGGGTCACATGTGGAGAGGACACTGGATTGAAATTTTTCCAATCGCGATGTATTTGAACTTAAAAACCTTGCCCTCAGAGCTTCATGCAAGGTGTATTTTTCTATCAAAAGGTTACTTTATATTAAAGCCCCATTTTTAATTTGGTTAGCAGATTTTACAGTGTTTCACTGCGTGCACAACAGCTCGGTCTTCCGCGTGGCGGACCCAGCAGATCTTCTGCCGCAGGACCCCCTCCAGAGCGGGACCCCACCTTGGGGGATCCTGCAGACCGAGGAGCATCTGCTGATGCTGCTGGGCACAGAAACACCACTGGGAATTCACGGGTTTCACACCAGCTAGGCAACCTCAACGCCAGGGAAGAGTTAATTACTGCCTTCTGCTCTAAATGGAAGCTTAATATAAAGCGCGTCCAACAGTGAGTGTCTTCATTTCACATCGCCACTGCAAGTTGATGTAACTGGACAAAAATGCCCAAACGGATTGAACTGTGTTTAACGTGAGGGGTTTTCCCATCTTGTTCTTTTGAGCATCCCCTTCTTCCCCACTTTCCATTGGAATCAGACATTCACACAAATAGCTTTTTGTTTATTAGTATATTAAAATAGTATATTAAAATATGATGTTTTTAAAAAACAGTAGTTTCAGATCTATGGAAGTGTCAGAGCAGAGAGATATTGTGAGCAGACACCACTGTACCAACTTCAAGCTTGTTAAACAAATTTATCATTTAGAAAAGCAGCTTATTTTACGTGTTAAATTTTGCTTCACCCAGTATGCAGTGCCAAATGTCCCCGAGACAAAAGATGCACAAAGACACATCATGCAGATCAAGCACCCCCCGCCCCCCAAATTCAGGTTTGCAGCCAGCAGGGTTAATTTGTAAGACACCAAGCACTCGCGTGCTATTAGCCTGACATTTGCCACAGACTTAACAAACATGAGGATTTCAAGTTTGCATCACACTGCAGCGCTAATGCAAACGGCATGCAGGAAAGGTCGATTACGGTAACAGAAGCATTAACACCAGATATACTACCATTACTTGGTTTCTAAGTCTGTGTGAAACAAGCAGTTGCTCTTTTAATTAAGGCTTTCGCAGCTTGCGTTAATAGAGAAGAGTAGCTTTAGAACAATCAGCAGTGGTTCTTACCTTCTGGAGTTGGAGTGCAACCCAAAAAAAGGAGAGAAACACCCCTTTAAAAACTTGAGCAAAACAATTGTCTGATCATTAATACGAACCCTCCCCCCCATCCACCAGAACCAAATTTAAGAAGTTTCGGGCAGACCTGCAGTAATACTCAGACCAGGTTATATCAAACAGCCGTGGGGAGGGAGATGCAGAGCTGTCAGATTTTCTGTCTATTTTCAAGGAAGCGGGCGTACGCTACCAACCCCAGGCAGCTCCCAGATACATGATTTACAACTTTCGCCAGTGAATGAACTTTCTACAGAAGTCAGGTGGCCCCTTTGGGAATCTCACGTGCAGACAGACAGGGGTACAGGAATTTACTTGTTCCTTCACGCACCCTCAGCGCTACTCACAGCTCACAGCCGGGTACGACAGCAGCCCTGCACCCCAGAGGAGCAGGACAGGCTGCCGGCAGGTTAACGAAGCCAATAGTTATAGCGCAGGAACGAGCACATACTGCTTCATCACCTCCACGGCTAGTCCATGGTCTCGCCAAGTCATTAATAATGCAAGCTAATACACCACTGGCCTCATTTAAATATTCCCACAGTAGCAGGGCTGGGTAAAATGTTTTATGCTATAAAGCCAATTTTAAGACACCAGCACTCAAAGTTCACGGGAATTTGTGCAAGATGGCCTCAAGTTGCGCCAAGGGAGGTTTAGGTTGGACATTAGGAAAAAATTCTTCACTGCACGAGTGTTGAGGCCTTGGCCCAGGCTGCCCAGGGCAGTGGTGGAGGCCCCATCCCTGGAGGGATTTAAAAGACGTGGAGATGAGGCGCTTGGGGACATGGTTTAGTGGGCATGGGGGGGTTGGGTTGACGGTTGGACTCGATGACCTTAGAGGTCTTTTCCAACCTTAGTGATTCTGTGAGTCTATGATTCTATGATCAAAACAGCGCGAGTGCAGCTGGTGATCACAGCGAGTTCAGATGGAGCCGCACTTAGACCACAGGGTAACAGAGGGACAGGAGGCATTTGTGGCTGAAGATCAGCCTGCAGGACACCATAAAGCTCTTCGGCACACACTGGAGTTGGACTTCATTTATAGCTTTAATTAACGTTCTTTCATGACAACTGAATCTGACCTGCGGGAACGTCAGTAGACTCTGATGCCATACACTGAGTCCTGGACAAGATTAAAAAGCCTTGTAGCAGTCATCTGACTTTCTTCGACGTGGTTTACAGGTGTAAGCAATACCTTCATGTTCACAGCACTTGGTTAGCTCCACTTCACACAGTGCCCACAGACAAGATACTTGTTCGTGTGCTGCTCACGTCCATGAGGGACTTCGCAGAAACCAGAATTTTCTGATTTTAAAGGAGGAATCCCGACAGAAGTACCTTCCTCTAAGGCTTTTGGGGCACAGAGGTAAAATTTTGAAGTTTTTGGGTTTCCCTCCCTTTGTATTTCTGCTACAGAACCATGAGCCAGTTCATACTGAAGATGAATCCTAAATCTAGGTATGTTTTGAGACCTCAGCTCTAGTGTTTTGTAGCAGAGAGACTCAACCTGTTAGATTCCTGCAGTGTTCATCAGTAGAGTATTACACCCCACATTTATCTTTGCAACAGCTAATATACTCTTTCACATGATGAAAACCAGGTGTAATTTTATTTTGAGGAAAACCTGCTACCACCGCAGTCTCAGTTAGGATTAGAGAAGTGGAGTATTTTGTTAGTTACGGATTTGATACCTTTACATAAAGGGAGATGGGAAGAGCCACCTAGGCAGAGCTTCTCCTACATATAATGAATGTACTTAACACTCCCTGATAATGGTAACATGATCTTTCTCTATAGCCATTCTCCTTGAACTATTATTTTTCAAACCAACGTTTTCCCCTACATGTATTATTTATGGCATCCACTAACTTACCTCCATGTTTTTGCACAGACACTGAATGGTACAGAACCCTGTGGCTACTTCAACTTTTAGTTGAATTAATGCTAATGAAGCAAAAAGAAACAAGCCCTGTCAGGGTTTGCCAGACCCGCGGTGTCCCTCAAGGAGATCAGCTTTTCGTTCTGTGGTCTACAAGGGGACAAACCAGGCTCCTGATGAAGTATGGGCACCACCTGCAGACAAAGCTTCGTGATACAGAACCAAAAGACAAGGTGGCCTGGAGCTGGTGGTGTTCAAGGGGCAGAAGTTGCGTCTCCAGCTTTTCCTCGCGTTAGGAAAAGTCCCGGTAGGGAGCCCCTGCCTGGTTCAGAGCAGAAAATCCCGAACAACGGGACAGTCACGGGTGTCCAGAAGAGACATACCACTAGCCTGGTTAAATACTAATCTGTAACCGTCACTATGACTAATACTTGACAGCCGTTTGACCGAAAATAGCTTTAACCTGTACTTTACACCAGAGACTTTACACACAAATTCCACTTAGATATAAAGACATCATGAAAGTCTCAGAGAATACCATGTTCTGGTAGTCTTCAGTTAAAAAAAATGAGTTGAATACTGTTTATCTTCTCCAGAAAAAGCCAAATCCAACTGTCAGCTGACTAAAGGGAAAAAATTGCACGAAGTTACTGCACCAGCATTTATTGGCCTCTGCCGCTGCTGCCAGCCCCTTCTCCTGAAGGCTCACAGTAATTAATAGAGCAAAGCTGAAGAAGAGCCTTGCAACTAAAATGTGCGTGCCTGTAAGCCTGGCCCTAAGGCACCTGCTTCCATCGGTAGAATATTGGGAAAGAGCCCCAGAATCCCAGCTGTGAGTAAGAAGTCCTGCACGTGACAACCCCAGGATGTTAGTAATACTTTTATGGACATTTTATAATACCCATCTTCCAGCAGAATGAAAAACAAAAAAATCTAACTAGAGAGAGAAATCTGGGGTGACCCAACTCTGGTGGTTCTTAAATAAGAAGCAGGGATGCCCCTGTCCTATCCCTCCCCTACACACTCAACATCATCAATATCAAATCCCTGAGACGTGAACTCAAGGTGTTCCAGCTCATTTGAAGATTATCTTTAAAGAAGCTGTGGATTAAAGAATGTGTAAAGTTATTTAAACGTTTGTCAGCTGATGGCTTCAGCTAGGAGCAGCACCTTCCAAGCCAGCTCATAATTTGCAACTTCACGCCCGAAAGGGGGGAGAACCAAAGCTGTTTTGTACTAACAGAGCGTGACCTGTTGCAGACACTGCACCCCAGCCGCACGTAGGAGACACAGCCCTTTTAACTGTACCCCCTGTCCACAAATAAGCCCGTTAAGGCTTCGAGGCATTGCAGTGACTCACAATCTGTTCAATGGCCTCAAGTTGCACCAAGGGAGGTGTAGGCTGGACGTTAGGAAAAAATCCTTTCCTGCAAGAGTGGTCAGGCCGTGGCACAGGCTGCCCAGGGCAGTGGTGGAGGCCCCATCCCTGGAGGGATTTAAAAGACGTGGAGATGAGGCGCTTGGGGACATGGTTTAGTGGGCATGGGGGGGTTGGGTTGACGGTTGGACTCGATGACCTTAGAGGTCTTTTCCAACCTTAATGATTCTATGATTCTATAATCTTACAAGGCACTGAAGCCAAAAGGCCACTTTGCTACGGGACGTGAGGCTGGGAACCATGGCTTAGATGGGGAGGAAGCCCTGGAGGCCACCAGTCCAACCGCCAGCAAAGCAGGAGCGACTACATCAGGTATCTCGGGGCTTTGTCCAGTCCGAATACCTCCAGAAGTGGGTGTCGCACAACCCCCCCAGTCCTGCTCTAGTGTTTTATCAACCTTGTGGTGAAAAAAAGTTTTCCCCTCACATTCTAATCAGAATTTCCCATCTTCAGCTTGCGTTAATTGCCTTTCAGTCTAGCACTGTGTACCTCCACAAAGAGTCTGGCTCCGTTTTACAGAAGCTATTGATAGAAGTGAACGCTTACCAGAAATGCCAGCCGCCAGATCATGAAAAGCAGTTTTGGATTAGCAGCTTTTAAATGTACTGTCATACACAGAGCTCGAGCAGAAGTTTCCTGGTGTGGTTCCCTATGGACTGCCAGAGCAATGAGTAGTTTCAAATACTCTAGACCAGTCTACACAGAAAAGTGGTTTTTCAGCAAACATGGTGTTACCTGACCTCCTCACTGTGGGATGCCACAGCTACCACCAGGCAAATTTGATCACACATTATTTTAAGAAGTCGTGAAAAGCTTTATTGGAATAAATTAACCCTGTGAACAAACCAAGCGTGCCTGAGCTGCTGCCTGCCAGCCCACGATGGCTGGAAGGACAACTCCTTCCAGCATCCCCTCCCGAGGGGGTCCTGCAGCACAGGGCAGGAGAGGGGCCGTCATACTAGGTGTCAGCTGCCATCACCAAAATCATTCATCTTGTCCTCAGGTGCCGACAGAGGCCTTTAGGGAAGACTATGCGGACACAGGTGACAAACTGAAAGGAGTCACCTGGCAGATTTTTCCCTGCAGTTCCCTTGAGGACAAGTTCCACGGTGTAGAGCACTTGCTGCCCACACCTCCAAACATCTCCTGTACAGAGCACCAGCTGGTCAACACAGCGCATGTGCAGAAAAGCCTGCTCGTGCAATGTGAAGATGCTACATAGTACAGTCTTTGCCACTAGAAAAAATTTATTGGTGTGTTTAATTTGTATTCGAGAAGCTACGTGGTTAGCCAAGGTCGGAGAACGCCCGAGGAACCCAAGTGTCCTCTCAAGGATGCTTTGCTGTAGGGCCATCCTGAAGCACCTCTGGCAGGTCCTTCCAGCTGTTCCCACCTCCTCTACCCCACTCCCGCCACAGCAGTAGGGGGAAAATAAGCTTCAAATTAGCTTCCTCACTTCAGCACATTGTTTCCCAGTTTCCTGCTGTCGCGAGGAATCAGGAGGCAGCACAAGCGCAAGCCTGCAGCAGGTCCCATCGCTACCTCAAGCCCCTTCCCCTCTCAGGTCCTGCCTGACTAGGGAATTTTCAGCCACAAGCTCAGAAGATCAGAGGACACCAAGGAAACACTAGCGATGAGCTCCTCAGCATGTCAAGTGGCCTGAAGCCATTTTAAGAGCAATACCATGAAGGTTGCTCCGACCCGTGCCGATTTCCTTCGTCAAAATTTGAGATCTCGGTAATAGTTAGTTCATCAATAAAAATACGTCTTAGAATCATAAAATGGTTCGGGTTGGAAGGGACCTTTAAAGGTCACCTAGTCCAACCCCCCTGCAGTGAGCAGGGACTGATCTTCAACTAGATCAGGTCTTATTCAATATATAGACAATTTCAAGTTGCCAATGCGCAAATATTCATTGAAAGGAGACAGCAAGCAGACTGCACGGCAAGATGTTGTTTCCTTAGCATTTTGGCTATCGACATCAAGGATGAAGGCAAAACGCTGGACACGCTTAGTCCACAAGAAATTATCAAATGGACTATCAAATATTCTACCAAGATAGCTCTGTACATTAGTCAAGCACGTCTAAAAGGTGGACAATGGCCTATATATGTTCCTCAAATATAAGGTCATGACCAGAATCAGACTGAGCTGATCAAAATTCTTCATTTCTTGAAAGCAAATAAAAGTGTCCAGAGCCATTATGGAGTTTGCTGAAGGATTCAGTCTACATTTAATATCCTCTGGACTTGTGAAAACACTGAAGAACTGGAGAATCTGCAGAGGAAGTGAGTTATCATGAGATCTGCCTTTTGGGAGGTAAAACTATACTAGTGGACTCAAATCCAAGATTTGCAGTCTCACAGTAGACTCAGACCAGCGAATCTTCATGCTGAGTTTTGTACGGCTGCCCTTCCAGGCAAGGGGAAGAGCTCGGACTCCACGTGCAACACAGCTAGCCAGCAGCAAGAGGCTTGCCTGCTATCAGCCAGACGCAGGATGCATGTCTCTTCCACTGTTGGATAGTTTCAGTTTTTCCATTTTCCTAATATTTTTTAGGATAGAGAAATGAGAAGTGTATTTTTCACTGGTTATCAATTTAATTCTCTTCACCTAGATGGGATTTTTTTTCCCCCCGGGAGAGCCTTTTATTGTAGGTTCATCATGGCTTTAAAGAGCGGCTTTTACAAAGAGGAAAGTCTAACGGTTTTGATAGAGGCAGCTTTTAATAGGGAGAGGAAACTTTGTAAGAGAGAATCTACCCTCACACCCAGTGTCAGTGGGATCCAATAGGAGCTTCATCCTTTTCAAAATAATTTAAGAACCCTGCATCCTTTTGAAAGCCCCCCTTCCACCCTGTCCTGTGGGGGGGGTTGGGTTTGTTCATTGTTTGGAGGGGAGTTATGTTGGAAGAAGAATTCCTTAGCATCAAGCTGTTGAACCATCCCCGAGAATCAAGGCATGGAGGAGCATGCAACTCAGCCCCCCCAGCCCCAGCTTATTTCCTAGCTCAGCAGCAGATAAGGAAATCAAAGTACTGAAGAACAGCTGGGAAATGTTTTAGTGGCAAAGCCTTCTGCCAAGAATGAGGAGAGATCACCAAGATGAGCTCAATCGGAGATGCAAGAATATCCTCTAGCAGTAAGCAGCTTCCCCCTTACTGCAGTTATCACCTAAGTCCGGGCTCCAGCCTGACCTCTGCTCATATTTCTGAGTCGAGTCAACGACAGAGCTGTTTGCCTTTTAAGTTCATCTCTCTCCTCGTGCAAGGGAGTGACCAAGTATAGAGTTTTTCCCCACTCAGGCAAGATCCTTATTTCGTAGCACACGAGCTACTGGAGGAGGAACACAAAGGCCACCCGGCTCTGAACTACACGGAAGCTAAAAGCCCCGTGTTTTCTTTCCAGATGAGGGCAATCGGTATCACTGCAGGTCTCCTCATCGCTCAGGAAGACAGGCTGTTCACATTACCAGACTCACAGGGGACAAGGTAACCGCAGAAATACAGCAGGCTTCTGATTTTCAGCTAGCAAGAGAGGAGAAGGTTTAAGAAACCTTATGGAAGTCTAAAGTTGCAGTGCTGGCAGCTCATTTATACGAGTGTCAGACTGCGCAGCTCCAGCCCTCTTCCCACAGCCACCTCCTTGTCTGGAAGCAAGTTCCTGCCTCAAGGATGCTCAGAGCATCTTGCAAGGAATTTGGAAGGACCGACTTGCCAATGAGAAGCATAAATTAGCCGCTGCCTGGAGGGCAGCTAAAACTGGAAACCAAACTGTTCATGACACACTTATCTCTAGTCCAAGTACGACTAGTGAAAAGGGGACTTTGGCTTCTATACTGTTGGTTTTCTTTTTTTTCCCCCCCAAAGTGGTTTAAGAGTTTGTTTTGGTTTATGTTAGAAATTCCATGAATACTTGAAATAAAAGTAGCCAGAGCACCATGTCTGTTTTCATTTTCACTGCGATTGAGCTAGTGTTTAGATGTATTTCCTTGCTTAATTGGTATTTGGGCAAAAAACTCACTGTGTTTGGACGGAGGATCACAAGCTAGTATTTTACACAGTGGCCCCTATAAAATCCAAGAAAAACAAAACATTCATGGCTATTAAGAGAAAAGGCTACCAAAGATCTCTTTCAAAGATGCTAACTCTTCAGATACTCTTACACTGATTTTAACTCACCAAATCCAATGACAAGTTCACAATTTCGATTTAAAAAGCTACTTATCATCAAAAAATGTGATTCTCTGCCACTAACTCTTGGTGCCCATCTACCCCACGCATCCGAGCCCAGGGAACTTTCACAGCTGATGTTGCTTGGGTTAACACCTTTATCCCACGCACCTTCAAAGCCTCATTTGAAAGTGTAAGTGTTAGAACATGCTCAGGCTTCCCCAAGCCGTGCTGCCAACAGAGATAAGGCAATATAGGACGTTGGACAAATCTGAAGTGCCAGATATGGTTACGCTGCCAATTCATCGAGTGTTTATCCACACGTATTTTATTTTCGCAGTTTGCAAGCGGTGACCTGCAGGTGGGAAAGGATCTCATAGGATTAGGGCAGCCTGTCAAAACAGGCAAACTGAGAAAATTAGGATGACAGATCACGCAAAAAGTATAGTTCTAGCTTCAGGATGCCTTAGGTCTCCAAAACTGACACCTCAGAGTGCTGGTCCTGGGTTGACCTTTAAAAATCTCATGATTAAAATTACTTGACTACTGGGATAAAATTATAAGTACAGGTAAGATAATCAGCTGGTATCACACCAGGTTTCTGTGTTGCTACAAAAAAACTTCTATCCTACGAAAGACCCAGCCTTGTCCAAAAAATAGTCAAATTGTCCTGCACGTAGCAGAAATCACTGTTCCTGTTTTTCCCACACTCATCTCAACTGCCACCCTTCTTCCCTGCAATTCCAAATCCTCTGCAACACTACCAGCGCTTCGAGTCCTCCAAACTCTGTCAACATGCCCTCGAGCTTCCTCCCGAGCGCTGGCCAAGGGGCCGCCCGGGCCAGGAATCGTTAGAGCAAACGGGAGATGGACTGGCCAAACGGAAAAACGACTGCTGGACACTAGTGGGACTCCCCGTTCTCTCTGCCTCATTTCAGCGCATCTGTAGGAAAGTCATTTGCCATTTCTAAAACTATTTTCTTTCTGGCAATCAGATTTTTAAAAGTTAGATATACCTAAGGATTTGAGGCAATAGATGCTGAATTAAAAAAACAAAAACAAAAACACTGCAGTCAAAACTGACGGAGTTTAAAGATTATGTGGTTTGTGGAAATAGTTTACTACCAAAGAAATTTGCAATTTTGTTTATTAAAAGCAAACTGCATCGAGAAGCAATTAAAAAAACTCCAATGCCCTGATGCACATGCTAACAGGAGAGCCCACGTCCTGCCCGCAAACTTAGACACCGTTTTAGCAAACTAAGAGCCTTGCGGCTGCCTGCTGTCTCAAGGCAACCAAGGACGGGGAAATGGCTGTTATCTGCTGGCAAAGGCTTTGCCATCGTTTCCTGCCGGAACGTCCACATCAGAGGACTCAAAATGTGTTGAGCTCAACATGCTCATCTGACAGCTTTTATACCTTCTCTAACATGATTTTTCCTCTAATAAATGTTGATTTTTGTTAAGCCCATCTTGTCACAGGCTATGACTTACCAGAAGCCCAGTCCAGCCACAAATACATTACTGGCACCAACTGGAACTGAATTGCTTAAGAACTGACAACCTTTTAGGTCTCAACCTCAATAAAGCTTTATTACATCAATCTAACACTTAAGGGGAAGGACCACGACACAGCGCCCAAGCGTGGCTAAGTCAGTGATGTGGATAGTTGAACTAGAGAAATTGAGTTTCACATCTGACTGCTCCCACAAACATCTTTTGCGATTTAAGATATTGATGAGTTTGCGCTGTCCTGATGCTCAGCAGCAGCTCTATTAGAGAGGAAAACAACTTACTGTCAGCTCAGGCTAAATCCCCAACTCAACTCTGAAAGAAGGACGTGAGGATGAGAAGGATTACATGGCACCATGGCATTTCTGTTCTGCTTTTTTTTTTTTTTGGCTGTTCGGTCCAAAATTTGGCCTGGCCAGCCACAGACTGGATCTTTCACGCCACATCTGAGCTCCTGCCTAAGGCTCTGCCCCAGAAAGAGCACTCTGAATGGCTAAAAAGGTTCACCACATCTAAGTGCCTGGATGTTTGCTGGGTTGTGCTTCGCCATCAGCGAGACCACCAGTACAGACAACCGCGTTTCTATCCTTGGGAGGGCACAAGGGGCTGACAAGCGCGGTTGCCGTTTGCAGACGTGCCTTTGATGGATTAACAGTATTTAACACAATACTGAAGCTGCCCTAAGGCTGGTGATCTGACTGAACGTAGTACTGCCCCAAAGCGCGGGGCAGGAACTAAGCCCCGCTTTTGTCACCTCCTTAAGAGCTAAATGAATATTTGGTTTCCGTACTTTTCGTTAAACTGACATTTCCAAAAAACAAACCACCTTTGTGTTGCCCACAACTTGAATGCAAGATCTTGTTACCGATAACAGAATTTCTGCACTTGGGCCCTTGAATATTTCTGGCAAAACAGACGGATTTCTGTATTAAACTGGCAAAATGGAGTGGAAAAGATAGTTAAGTCAAATTTAGGATGGTTATTTCATTCCAAGATAGATGAGCTGGCACATCAAATCATCTTCCCCCCTCCGCCCATGTTTTTCTTTGCTCTTAGAAAACAGAAGTATAAATATTTTATGCTTGTCCTGGTTTCAGCTGGGATAGAGTTAATTTTCTTTCCAGTAGCTGGNCTTCATATGGTTAATTGTTTCCTATTTCAGCAAATAAACCTGTCTGTCTCTGGGAAATACATATGACTCAAGAATTAAGCTATGATAACAGCAGTTCAAGGTTTGCCATCTGAGTTGCTCTGTTTTCCTAAAGCAGATCAGTATCACCCAAGCTGGTGCCCTCCTTTGCCCAGCACACCAGTCTGCTCCTCGGGGGGAACGGGAAGATCTCTAAAGCAGAACCACACACTACCCCAGATAATACTAAAGAAAACAGCATGAGGCATGAAGTTTTCTAAATAAGGATTTTTAAGTGAGGCTGCTTTTTTACTTCCTGGATAGCTTTAATTTTTGTTTTAGGTCATTTCAATTAAACTGACTATTCACTTTTTTTAAAAAGATGAAATGAAAAATAGTTACGTTTACTTCAGTACCTGGAGCCTGAACCACCTGATCAGGTCTAGTTTATCTTATATAAGAGCTGCAGACCAGAGCCACACACACCTGGAAATTAGCTATGACCCTTATCATCTCGGTGGAAAGTACCAGTGACTTGAGAGCTTGTCTGCAAATGGGACCTAGACTCCAATTCTGCAGGTATTTAACATTTCTGTCCCCAAAATACTCATGAGAAAGGGGTTAACAGTAAACTAAGCTAAGTTGGAACCAAAGTACGAATGTGTTTTACTGGTATGGGTACTTAACTCACCTGATTTCTTTAAGTCCTTCTTTCTGGATAACTTGAAGGATCTCTTTATGGCTCATAGGTGTATTAGGGTATTTCTCCAGGACCTGGCAAGCAAAAGTAGATTGAGAGGAAGTTACTCATTTGCATTTTCACTTCAATGTTCCACTGCACAGAAAACTACATTTAATGGT
This sequence comes from Pelecanoides urinatrix, assembly GCA_013400755.1. Lineage (NCBI taxonomy): Eukaryota > Metazoa > Chordata > Aves > Procellariiformes > Procellariidae > Pelecanoides > Pelecanoides urinatrix. The sequence goes on from VZTQ01001673.1 coordinate 16,419, forward strand.
TTGGACATCTCCAAGGATACAACCGAGGAAGAACTACTGGCCTTCTCACATCTCATTACCACCCCTTCCATCTGAAGAATACAAGGAGCAAAGACTCTAGAAGACTCGCTAAAGGACTTATTCTAGTGCAATTCCCAAATATTATTTCAAATGCACTGCCCTTAGATAACACTTCTTGGAGAATTAAATGCTCCACAGTAAGAGGGTGGCTTCACAACCATCAGCTTCACTTGGGAATGCTTCATGAACTGTCGAAAAAAATCTTCCAAAACCCAAAACCCAAAATCCAAAAACCAAATCCTTAAGAAGTGCAAAGTTGAAACAACTACTGATCAGTTTGTTAAGTATTAAAGAAGTTTAAGGAAATTTGGGGCTTAACACTGCTAGGGTTCTTTGAAAATCACTGCACACAGTTCAGGCTTGAAGTTCATAAATATAGTCTACGAAAACGCTTCCTACATTAAATTGTCAAATAGACTCCGGCCCCTTCCCCAGCCCAGGCCATGCACACTCCAGTGCCTAAGGCCACTCACCTCCCTTTCAAGAGGGCTAAGATGCAAAAGTATAATTCACAATAGCGGACAGAGAGATGCTGAAGACTTCTGAGGGAGGATGCCAGTTACTCCACGTCATTTGGATATTTTAAGCAGTATTTGTGCTGGGAGGATGGGCAGGAAATGCCTCGTTTCCTTCTTAATCATCCGCTTTTGACCCATGCCTAGCACATCAACCCTGGAGTTCTGACTTCTGCCTTTAACCAGAAAATAAACCGTCAGTATATTAAGCGTAAAAACCTGCAAGTGACTTTGCAGAAGGAAATGACCAGTTTTAATTTCTCTGTTCAACAGCTGTGCAGAATACACGGCTCCTCCCAAACCCCTGCACCCTGTGCCCTCCAGGAACACTTACGGCATCCCGATGGCTGCAGATTTAGCTCTCTTTGGAAAGGACTTTGAAAAGACCTTGCTGAACTGCAGCATCTCTCTGCTTAGAGAAACAAAGACCTACGTTTAGCACCCTCTTTAGCTTTGGAAGCCCTAGCTGATGTCCTCATCACGTTGAAGTCTCTGGTTCCGTTATGCTAAAGCCTGACTTTCACAGCAACTTAAGCTATTTCCAGACCCGGTATGTGACTTTTGCCAAGGCTGGCTGGCTGCAGAAGTGTACTCTGAAGCATAGCACTGAACACCAGCACAGCATTTCGGCTTCACTGACTTCTGGAATAGCAGAGTAGCACATATATTAAAAAAGTGAGGTTTTTTTAAAACAGATTTAAGCAGGATTTGTTCACACTCACTCTGTTATCAGCCTCTGACTCATTCCATTTCTAGCTGTATTGTAACTAAGGATGCCCACAGCAAAAGTATACGAAATTAAGGTGGTTGAAGAGTGATTTAAGTCAGACCACTGCAGTTTATAGATTCATATGGGCTCCCAATTCATGTTTTCTCAGCATTGCCAAGGAGTCGACACACTTTTATACCATTAACTTGGAACAAAATCTGAAAGCTTGTTTTGCACAGCGTGCTGAAAGCCCATGGAGGGCAAGAAGAGTTAAGGTTATCTCAATTTCCATCTGTGGTGTCAACTTTTTCATTGCAACTAGCAAAACAAATTGGGAGAAAAATAAAGTAGTGCTGTGATTCCATTAACAAGGAACTTTAGGGCATTTGCTATTTCTCACACACAAAAATATAACTGTGCATTTTTCTTCTTGGGCACTGTATTTTCCTGTTGACTTTCAGTACATGGATGTGCTCTTGACAAGTCCCATCTCGCTCATACCGGGAGCGGCAACAACACATTTCATTAATTTTTCACTAGGCACAACCGCAATGCAAGCCAATACTGTGTTTGGCCAGAGAATCTCATCATTAAGAGCAGAAAGGAAGAAAAGCTTTTCTAATTATATCCTTGCATGCCCACAGGATGCTTCTATGTATTTCTCCCAGACCTCTTAAACTTGCTCCCAAGGTCTGGCAATGACCTTTGATCTGCTCAAGGTCTCCCTTTTGGGAGATCTTTTTCCTTTTCCAATATAGAGACAATGCTGATAAACTGGAGGGAAGAAGGGGAAAGGAAAGGGAATGTCAGCAGTGGGCTCCCAAGATGCTCACGGGGCTAGTCCACTTCCCCTGTAAAACAAAGCTAGGGGATAAAGGACTTCTTGAGGCTGAAGCAAGCTGAAAGAAAAAGAGACTGAGGGTAAGACATCATAAGAGTCTTCCAGTACGTACGAGGTGGTTATAAAAATGGAGCCAAACTCTTCACCATGGTGCCTAGCGGAAGGATGAGACACACTGGGTAAAAGCTGAAATAAGGGACATGCCCCTGAGTATAAGAAATAACATTTTCATGATGAGGACAGTCAAGAAATGGAACAGGCTGTGCTATTTCCATCCTGGGAGGTTTTCATCAAGACCTGACTGGATAAAGCCCAAAGCAATGTGGTCTAACCTCAAGTTGACCCTGCTTTGAGGGGAAAGTTGGATTGGAGAGCTCCTGAGGTCTCCCCCATCCAGATTATCCTATGATCCTATAGGTGCCTACGTGCACAAGTGGCAAGAGGTAGTAGTCCACCAAACAGAAGAACCCTACCAACTTCTCCATAACATCCTGGATCCAACCTGCCAGCAAGCAACAGACTTCAAGACAGCAAGTCTGCTCAGTGGATGGGTACCTCAATCCTTCACTGAAGGAAGTCTCCAGCCATTATCACCAGCTTCTTTCTCTTAGTGGCACTGGGTCATACCCATACATCAGGCACAACCAGCCCAAAATTTGCCACAACTGACTGCTCCTCTTGTGTTGCCAGCACCCTATATTTGTCTCCATCCAAAAGACTGCAGAGGAAGTCTTTTTGCTGCTGAAAGTAACAAAACCTTCCACTTTCAACACTGCCCCGTTATCGTCTCTTGAGTAGCGTGGGGCTTGGGCTGTTACCCTGCAGCAATTAAGCAACTGATCTCCCATTTGCCCTCCCTAGTGCTGCACAGCCTGCCCACCTCCTCCCCACAGGCGGTTCAGCCAGCAGAGCCCGTGCTCCACTGGTGAAGCTGCCATCATCTTCATCCCTGGCCTCCAGGAGCAGCACCGGGCACTCCCTGCAGTCTTGGACCTGGGCGGCTGCACCCTCCCACCCCCCCTGCCTTGGGACAAGGCCTCTCACATGCGGGTGGTGGGACATGCCACCATGCAGGGACCGACATCCTATGGTGCCACCACCATTGCTGTGCCACCTGAAGAAGTCAAGTAGTCTGCTACGACTAACAGACTTTTTCTAGCTCAGCTTGATGGTGTTAAAGGTCCTGGTGTTGAGGTGAACTTTCTTTTGTAAGATTACACCAAAGAACACACGAGAGATCGGGAAGACGACAGATTGAAACAGATTAGTAAGGAGAGCCACATTATTTTTGTTCCTGCCTACATTTACCCATCTTCAAGAATACGCGCGAGTACCTGAGTAACACCAGGCTATAACAAATACGGCACTGAATGAAAGACGACTGATTGAAGGGTGGGTGGCACAGCTGCAAGCACCCTTGAAGCAAGCTGTCAATAGGGTTTGAGCTGCTTGTTCTCTCGCCCCAGCTTGAACGTGCCGTTTCTGAACAGAAAGCCTAGAAGAGCAAAGAACAGAGCAACAGAATTGTCAAAAGGCAACTGAGGATCACGCGTTGTTGGTCTTGCAAAGGAAGTTTATAGCTTTGCATGGTTAACTACAAAATAGCATCACACATCCAACAGACTTTACTGACTTAATTCATCTGAGATTCTGCTCAGAGATTCCTTAAAATTTTTGTCTATCAGTATCCTTGAAAGATAGTTTTACTTGCCAGATCACACTGCAAACTCCAATTTATTTTCCATTGGGCAGGATGTACAAGAATATTCATCTGAGGACATGACTCTCGGTGGTTTCCAAATATAGAACTGTGGCATTTCGCCAGAGCCACTAACGTAGTGCCACAAGTCTGGGTACTGCAAAAACAGATCAATACAAAATGGCCTATCCTCAGTGCACAAGAAAAGTGTTTGTAAGTTAACCGTTAATGCTGACTTCAAAATAATGCAAAATCTGTATGTCAAGACACTTACTCAGGAACACACATGTAGCCAAAAAGGCTGCCTGTCTGCTGGAAGAGAAGACTGAGCTCCCAAGCTTCTAGACCCTTCATTGACTCTTGACCCCAGACAGTCAACAGATGGGTGAGAAACTTTACCTTGCCCCTCTCCCCACCCCATAATACACCAATAAAGACAAACTGCATGAAGTTAATGCTGCTAACAATATAGCTTGAGACTTCTAAGGTGTTGCTTTGCTTACCGAAAACAAAAAAACAAAGCTCTGGCCAAAGTCTACTGAGGAAAGATTTTTAAATAGTCTTCATAAACATGGTTATCTGCTATTATCTGCTATTTGGCAACAAGTAGTAAGAAAACCTTCAAAACATCGGGGTTGCTACTGGGTCCAAGACTGTTTTCCGTTAATGACCAGATGACAGCACAGAGTGCACCCTCGACAAGTTCACAAACAATACCAAAGCAGGAGGAATGGCTGATGCACAAGATGGCTGTGCAGCCATTCAGGAGGACCTTGACAGGCTGGAGAAACAGGCAGACAGAACCTCATGCCAAGTCCACCGCGAAATGCCAAGTCCTGCAGCTGGGGAGGAACAACCCCTTGTTGAGCACGAGCCAGCAGCGTACCCCTGGGCAGCACGAGGCAGAACGCCGACAGCGGGTCGATGGAGGTGAGCCTTCCTCTCCGCTCAGCGCTGGTCAGACGGTACCTGGAGTGCTGTGTCCAGTCCTGGGCTCCCCAGTTCAAGACAGACACAGACTGGAAGAAGCCCAGCACATGAGCCGGCAGTGTGCCCAGGTGGCCAAGAAGGCCAATGGCATCCTGGNACAAAGATCATTTAAAGGGACTGGAGCATCTTTTATAGGAGGGGGCTGAGAGACCTGGGATTGTTTAGCCTGGAGAAGACAAGGCCCAAGGGGATCTTATCAGTGTGTATAAGCACCTGATAGGAGGTCGTAAAGAAAACCAAGCCGGTCTCTTCAATGGTATCCACTGAAAGGACATGAGGTAATGGGCACAAGTTGAGTGTTGTGGTGTTTGGGGTTTTTTCTGTTGGTTTGGTTTTCTTGGTGGTTTTTTTGTGTTTTGTTTTGGTTTTTTTGTTTGTTTGGGTTTTTTTTTTTTTTTTTTNTTGTTTGGGGGGTTTTTTTTTTTTTTTTTCATTATTACTCTGACAATGGTCAAACACTAGAAAAGGTTGCCTAAGGTAGCGGTGGGGTCTCCACCCTTGGACTGGACAATGTCCTAGGAACCTCACTTTCACAGAGTGGTTGGACTACACAATCTCCAGAGGTCCAACCTCAATTATTCTGTGATTCTATGATATAGACTTTCCTCAAGCAATCAAAATAAGCTGATTTAGTCACTAAGGTTAAGTATCACCACATAATTTTATGTTCCCCATGCTTTCTAGATGACCAGGTTAAATCCACAGGAGACATTTCCCAAGCCAAGCTGTGAACCACTTTCCACAGGCTATTGCCAGTGCTAAACAATGCACGGCAAGGATTGGGAAGCTTGCAGAAGACGTTAACACAAAGGCAACACCTTTGGTTTAGGAACTTCACTCAAAGAGAGCTGGGAGAATATTTTGAGGGGAAAAAAATCCCAAACAAAAACAAACCAAGAATCACGCCACACTTTTTTTTTTTTAAAGAATTTTGCTTAGCCATCTGTTATTATCTATTGTCAAGACACTATTGCGATAGATGAATTTGATTAGACAATACAGACATTCTTAAAATGACAGAAACAGCCTTCAGAAAGTATCTATGGAAGCAGTGATCCAGGTACACAGCAAGAGGGGATCTCAGACTTTCCCTTATGATAACTGGAAACATGGGAAGGAGGGAGAGAAGGATGCAGAAGGGGAAAATATTCAAAAAGCTTAGCATTCTCATTCTTCGCCTCAAAATACTGGAAAAACGAGCACATGAAGTTGCAAGTCTAACAAAATAAAGCAAGTTATGGTCAGGAACAGAAGTACAGATTAAAAGTTTTATGGTTTTTAATCTGAATGGCTACCTGTAACTTTGACACGTAAGGCATAATTGCAGAAAAGGCTCCTCAGATTCACTATTCCTATCCCGTAAAATAAGCACTGAAAACGCTTTCATCATCTGCAAGTTCAAGATGACATCTAACACGGAAAAAAAAAAGCCACCGCCATTATCACAAAAGCATGAACAGGAACAGGTCATTGTCTAAAGGCTTTTGGATCACTGAAAACATTTTATCTGGTGAATACTAAGCAATTAGGTATGGTTTAAATAGAACAAAATCATGAGAAGGGTCCAAGATTTGGGAAACACGCCCGATACTTAAGCTCAGTCTAGACAAGCTCATCTGGAAAAACAACTTTTCCGGCTGAGCAGCCATGGCTGCTTCTAACAGCAGAAAGTTTGCAGGAGAATTGAGAGACTTGTTTACAGTGGCCAGATGCTTCCCAGAAACCTCAAAGCACACACACATCTCCTGTGCAACCTGATCCCCGACCAGATCTAAGCACAAACCAGAAACGAAGAGGTTGGACAACCCACCCACGAGAGCGGTCAGGGGACTCTGCGTCACCAGCCCCGTCTCTTCCAAAGGCATGCAGCCCCCCATCAAACAACTTCAAGCAGCACGCCAAGCTCCGCAGGTACCCCAAAGGGGGGTAACGAGCAGTGAAACCTGCAGGAGCCACACCGCTGCAGGACTGCCTCACGTATCAGAACACAACTGGCACGCTTTTAGCCGTAGCTGCCTTTAAGGCAGGGGCGCAGACGCCGACAACAGCCCAGTGACATTAAGCCGGAGCGTTCGCTCCATGGCCATTTTGGCTCGCTGTGGTTTTGCTAACTTTAGCTAATCCTGCGCTGTAGGATCAAAGTTTCTTGTGTTAGGCAACCACCACCACAGGTGAAACTGATAAAACAAGTAGCTTTGGCTACACAGGACCAAGATTAATTTGCACTATCTTGATAACAGTTGTCACCCCATCCTCTTTAAGAAACTTGTTTAATACTAACTCTCAGCCTACTTAGATAAGCAAAGTAGCTCATATCTTCAGATGCAGTAATAACTCCATGCTGCTTTACAGGCTGATCCAGAAGAACCAGGTACAAGGATTAAAAGAGACTCTTAAAAAAAAAGATACACCTTAAGTACCTTCTCCTTTCTCTTCTGCCCTTTTAATCCCATATCAGATCTTTCACTCGAATCCTTTTTTAGTTACTGTGTGCAAACAAATACAAACTACTACGATCTGCCACAGAACTGAATTTGAGAGACATTCTAAAATCAAGAGTCAGGATTTATAAACTATGTTCATACTATGCTCAGCATTAGCCAAGGTGAATCCAAAGAACAAACCAGCAAGTGCCAATACTGGGTACTTGGAAAAACCTCATTACTTGAGCCTAGCTATTAATACTGAAAAGTGTCAGTGTTCAATATAGGTGAAGCCGTATACTTGAGATTGTGTCACTGATGCTCAAATTATGCTGCCTAAGGTGTTGAAATATCCTAGTTGGCTCATTGTTAACAAAAACCATTAATGGAGTTATCTATTTTATAGCACGCATTGCTTCGTGCCCTGAAACTGTCCTGGTTTCTGCAAAGGTTTCCAAGAAAACCAGGGATCATCAGAAGAAAAGAGACTACCTAATTTCACATCTTGGAAGAAAGGCAGTTTTCTTACTCTCACAGTATTTATGGCGTGAAAAATTTATTCACACCACCTGCAATTAAATTTAAAGCACTGCATTTCAGAAGCAAGGTAGGCACCTATACCAAGTGGACCCAGAAAAGCGAGTCCCCTGCGAGCACCAGCCTACCCCACTGGGACAAAGTCTCCAACAAAACACATTAAAAACCTCTGCTCTTCAAAGCAGCTCTGTTTTTCCATGTTTCCCAGATATCACTGATTTACAAGCATTGGCAAGAGGGGAAGATTGTGTCACACCTCAAATCTACAGCAGAATAAGCAAACCCGCATTTTACCCAGGCTGTTTACAGAACAAAAAAGCAAGCTTGCAATTGCATCCAAACTGTTGAACCAGGTACCTGACATGTTTCTTCAGCTAAGGGGAGAGAACTGAGGCGCAGTTTAGGTGTACCAGAGACCGAACACAAGCAATAGAATAGTAAGAGTTGGGGCTCTTGCTGCATGAAATCCTTGTCATTACAGTATCCCTTTAAAACAGAGGGGTGATTCTGGAATGTGTGATAACAACAGGGAAACACCCGAGTGGAAGATGTTTCAAGGCAAGAGATACTATAAAAGGAAAGCAAATTTGACAACAGAAATTACTTCAAGGCTCCTATCTCTCATTACGGTTTTGCTGAACTCAAGTTCAAAGTTCGTATTCGGCTTCCAGGTTCCAGGTCGAGCCACTGCAACACAATCCAGAGGAACTCTCGGCTCTGGCCGTGCTGCCTACCAGCATTCCCCGCTTTGAGAACGAAATGCAAAGACTCAAGGATTCCCAACACAAAAAGCTGCCTTTCCAGCATCGCCTTGTACAACAAGGATTTGCCCATAAGCAAGTGTCCTCTTAACCTTAAAGGAAAATATTTCTACCATGAATCTGATCTTGCTGCTCAAGTCAGTGGTGAGGACATCCAGGTCCCAACCAGCAGGAGAGAGGAGAATCACAGAATCACAGAATCACTAAGGTTNGATGGACAGGACCCTGAGCAACCTGAGGCCAGGTTGGACGGGGCTCTGAGCAACCTGATCTGGTTGCAGATGTCCCTGCCCGTGGCAGGGGGTTGGACTAATGGCCTTTGAAGGTCCCTTCCCACCCGAACCCTTCTGTGATTCTATGATGGGTGTGAGGAGGAGGATGGGGTTGGAAGTGCAGGCAAGGGGGGGGACATGCCAGCACACATCTTCTGGCAGGTGGCCCAGCCTCCAGTTGGGAGCAGCCCCCACCTCAGCTGCTGGACCTCAGAGGACCTGCGGTGATCAGCAGTGCCGCCGTCGGTGAGGCTGGCAACCCCAGCCCTACGGCACAGAGCTACAGGACAGAAACCATCAAAATCAAAGAGCTCACGTAATAGAAGTTTACAAGAATCCATGTGCCAATGCATCAGCATCACATTTAAGTGCAGATAGGAGGGGTTTAAAAGTTAAACACAAACACACCAACCTCTAAACATGATTATCCAGGGTTGGCTGCTTTGGGAGTAGTCTGGCATGCATTTTCCAGCATTGTTAACCCCAAAACCAAAACAATGCCATCTCTACATCAAAGCTTTCACCTCATTTTTAGAAATCTTTCTAAATGAAATCAACAGCCCCTCTCGCTCTAAGCCCCTCGTAACAGCAGTCTGTTCTCAGCGGGAACTCCCCGAAGCTACAGCAATTCCCGCGTGCTGCACTGGCGGAGCTGCAAGGTAACACGCATTGTAAACCAGAGGCAAGAGGGATGACTGTCCACACAATTACATTTTTGGTACAGCCAAGGTTTCGCTCTGAAAATACACCAAACACTGACCTGCACGACACAGACAAACTGACCAGTGTTACCCATGCTATATAAATGAACGCAGTAAAGAGAAAGGTAAATGTCTTGGGCCACTAGATCTGCAAAAAGTGGGACATTTATCCCCTCTGAACTGCACCCCAAGCCTCTCAAGTGACTAGAAATCTTTGGTTACAGAAAGTTACATCTTTGGTTTAAATTGATACGATACCTTCTCACACAATACTAGACAGACCAGATAATCTCCCCATTTTGGATTTTATGCCTTTCTTCAATCCTTTGACAGAAGAGGAGGAGGGAAACCACAGGAAGATAATCTTTGAGCACAAGAGCAAGACAAAGAGGTAGGATTATATTGATCAACTGATGATTAACTGAAAAGAGCTTCGGAAGAAAGCAATGAGAACCTCAATTCTCACACCTTTGTGTTTAGTCTACAATTGTCAAAACCAGTAAGAGCGAGGGCGATAACTTGGAGATGTAGTCAGAAGCTGAAGATCCAGGCTTAGCTTAGGAGGGATTTCCACATACGCTATTTCATCTAGATTCTTTCTAAAAAGACACAGACTAGATTTACGGTTCCTTAAATTTGTCATTCTCTTATAGCTTCTTACAGAAAAAGCAAAATTACTCTTCCTTTAGAGCTTATAAAGACACTGCAGTGAACACCCTTGTGCTAACAAAAGATGGGAATTAACTAAGCCCACCACTGCTCTTCCCCTTCCCAGTTCCACCCGCTCCCAGCTCTAACTGCTCAACGTGAACAAGGCTCTGGTTAGCAGGGATTTCCATCCAGAAAGCTGGACCATCGTGTAGCTACTAAGACTCTGCTCTCCTGACGTTTCAATACACCACATAACAATCCAAACAGGACCAAGCTGTCGGGAATCAGACACTTCTTTCCAGTGAAATACGGGAATACATCACTTGACTGCATATCCCTGAGTGTTACACTGCTAATGGATGCTTCTCAAATATTTATCCCCAGCGTGACCATCAAAAGAAAGCCCACCACCAAACACGTGTCTGCTTCCAAGATTAACTAAGCATCCTTTTGCAGGCACTGCTTGCGGAATATCACATTTGCTGAAAGAAACTTCATGCGAACTCGCCGTAGGAAGCCTCACAAGTGAAACGCCCCAGGAACCGCCGTGACTGCTGCCCGCAGGCTCAGCTGAACCCCACTCACGGAGGGCTGGCATCAAGTGCCGGCGAGCCCGATTCAAAGCAAATCCATACAGCGTGGCCTTCCTTTTCCTGAAGCAGGATTAGTGGGGAGGGGAGGGCAGAAGAGGTAATTGAACTTCTAAGAATTAAGAGAAATTGTTCTAACTGATTTAAAAAAAAACCTCACTGTGATGAAGTTACCAGCTTTACTGGTGGGTGCTGATCAGAAAGATGGTGTTACTGCCGCATCAAGCCGGCGTTTGACAAGCTTGCCAAACATCCAAGTGAAGGTTACAGTGCCTTCGTAGCACAAGGAGCTTCTACTGTTCCTTTGCCTGGCACACATGACATTTTGTGGCTTACTTCATACCATAAATGCAGATGTAGACAATGCAATACTGCTTGTTTTTCACCTACCAGTGTGCCTGATGGGAATCAAAGGGCAGGAAATACAGTTTCTAGCTGCACCCCACCTATATTCATGACACCTCTTATCTGCACAGGGGAAAGCCCAACAAAATCAGAGAGTACCTTAGGGATGTCCATGTCTTTCATCTTACGCTGCATTAGCCAATGTTCAGGCCTACGTGGTACGTCATCTGCAGATCTGTCAGGTAGCCCTACCCCCACGTCAATACTCTTTCATTAACAGTATTTCCAACAGTTAAGTGAAACTTTCTAAGAAAAAGAGGTATCTGTATCACTCAGCGCTCCAGCAAAGTGCCACAGCACCACTGCTTCACTGTCAAGGCATGGGGAGCTCGCCAGAGGTCAAACTCTCCTGATGCCAACCGCCCATTCACTCCTCTCTAAAGCCGCCGGACTGTAATTAGGCTAAACCTGATGCAGAAGCAATCTACGATTCCTAATTACCTGTTACTTGTTTCACATTGCAAGACCCTAAATTTTACTGAGAATAAAACTGTAGCACCTGGGAATTTGACCATCTACTAGTGGAGAAAAAAAAAAAAGCAGTTCTGGCAAAGCCATTTCAATCTCATCTGTCAGCAAGTCTTCCCCCTTGCCTTAATATCCCCGCTGCCTCGCCTCGCTATTTGTAGCTCTTGAAACTTGGAAGAATAGGATTTTCTCAGTTCAGCTCAGCTTTCAACACTCTTCTGTATGAAGAATTTCTACAGTTCTCATTATGGGCTGGTATTTTACCGACAAAACAGAAACATTAAGTTTCAGAAGGACTAACAGCATCCCTATTAAGTTTTGCTGGAGCAGCACACGACCACTCCCCCCACCCCAAAAGTGCCACACCACCAAGTTACCCGCGTGCCTCCATTACATCGCTATCTTTCCATCTTTAAATACCAAAATGAAAAGAGCTAATAAAAACTAAAATACACGGTTAGAAAGCACCAAGTGGAAACAAGGCTTTGAACACTACCACTGCTGTGTCTCTTCCAGCAGATTACATGAGGAACAACCTCCTTCCAGTTTCAAGTCCAGGTCTTTAGGAAATGTAGCAATTGCTGAACAAAACCGAACGTTTAGGGCTGATTACTCGGCAAAGGAGGATGAACATTAGGACAGGGAACCCACTCCATTTATCACATGAAATGAAGCAACACCTTCATTCATACGTACCAAGGTTCAAGGCCAGTGAATCCTTCAGAGCATTCTCAGAGCACCACATTAGCATGCACCTCACCAGAATGCACTTACACCGCAGGCAAGCAGCTCCTTAGAAGGCTGCAATGAATCATTCATGAACACAGGAGCTGAAACCCTTGTTAAGGGAATTAAAAAAAGACATCCCCTCCCCCAGACCTGTCCAGCACAAGCGACTCTTACTGGGTGATACTGTTAAGTTTTCTTTCATAGCTCATCTTTTGCCAAAAGGAAGAGTTGGCCGTACTTTTCAATTTAAGAAGGCTCCAAGTAATCAGAGTAAGTTCTGCCCATGTAAATATCACAGTGTATCATGCCAGTATTCAAAATTACGTAGGATAAAAGCCTCATGGAAACTTGTGTTTGAAGTGGTTGGGGTTTTTTTGTTTGTTGGTTGGTTTTGTTGTGTTTTTTTTTTCTTTTACAGCAGTCTGCCCATCAAGGTTTAAGCAAGAGATTCTCCAAGACTGGATACGGAAGAGCAATGTAGTCCAGTAATGTTTTCAGCAAGCTGTGGTAAAAATGCACTTCAGAATTCTTGCTATTGATTATTCCCTTATATAAAGGAGGAACTAAAATTGGGAAACCTAATGCTGTAAAGGTAATCATCACTTACACTTTGGCTTCTTCGTGGAAATAGAATTTAAACTTCATAAAAGCCATGAATCCCCAGCAACTTGAAGAGTCACAAGCTCAATGCCCTGCATGCTCTGGAGGGCCAGGCAGCAATACCTGCTCATCAGGTTACATCACAAGCTCCTATCTAAGGTGGACCTCTTACCTCCTGGCCATTCCTTTCCGGGAGGAAAATTCCAGCTGCAGCTACAGCAGCCAGCAATAGCTGCAAACTTCCTTATACATTCCTTCAGCAAGAAATAATCTTTATGCAATGCAAACCTGTTACAGAGAAGTGGGTCAGCTATAAAAAACACCCAAAGTGTATGTGAAATTTCTTCTCAGTCAGCCGCTGCCGAACAGGGCGCTGGGCAGAGGCCGCATGCAAATACCATTTCACTCTGGCGGTAACGAGAGGCGTGAAGAGGGGGACTGAAGGACTTGACCTAGATTGCAGTATCTTTTCTACTGATCCAATTAGCCAAATGCTATTCCAGGTTTTAACCAGAAATGAGGTCAAGAAGGAGGGGAGAATTCTATGTTGTTAGAAACCAAATGCCATTAAATGCCAGCGCATGTTACTGTCCTGTGCAGCATTTGAGACTGCAGTGTGTCACGCCGTTTTTAAATGTGTTTGAACAGTAGCGTGAAGAGGTGAGATCCAAGAGTCACGTTTCACCTCGAGGACCCAGTCAGGCAACTGCAGACCTCGGAGCTCCACGTGAACTTTGAGGAGGGCACGGGAGGACACCAGGCTCCGCTGCCGCAGCAGCTCCACGGACGCTCACTGCTCGTTTCTGCTAAGATACGCAGCTGGAGAGGTGAGGCAGAACAGGGAGGCATCTAAGAAGCTGTACACCACCACTCGGCAGAGACAGGAACCTGGCTCCAAAATTGCCTGTATTTGTGAGCGTTTCGTTTCGAGGATACAGCCGAGGCAAAACCAAAGTGCTGCTTCAAATAAATCATTTCCAGATTTGTGAAAAACTTGTTCAAAGAAATACAACGTGACCGTTCTGCAGACTATCCCGTGCTCCCACCAACTTCCACAATTCCCACCCAGGTGCTTCATAAGTCAGCTTTAAGTGGAGAAAGAACAGTTTGAAAGAAGCTTGACAGGATTATATCAGCCTCAAAGTCGTTTGATGTCTAGGATAGATTTTTGTGGGCATAACCAAAAGCGACCATCCCTACGAAACAATTCAAAGCTTCTGGACTTGGAGCTTACACCCCTGAATTTAGAGAACAGCAAACAAAGTGGAATAGCACCTCTGAGGTGAGGGCTTATGCACAACGTGCCTTCAGCAATAACGTGCGTATGAGATGGGAGAGGGGCAGAAGTCTATCGGTGGGGACCCACAGAGTAGCCTTTTCCAAAAACAAAACAAACAAACAAAACCCAAACCAAACAAAAAACCAAAAACAAAAAACCCCAACAACCACCAGACCCCTCTGCATTATCTCTCAAGGCTTAAGAGGGCTGAGGAGTTCTACAGCAGTAATCTAACAGTGATATGAGAAGGTCACAATTAGCAAGAGACAATTACTAAGCAAGATTTGCTGAACTGCTCGTGGCTCCCCCAAACAGCACAAGAGCTCAGAATTCGGATACAAAATACTACAAAGTTGTCATCTTTGCACATAAATGCTTTCTTCAAGTACAAATGGTCTTAAGTTCCCAATAATATTTGCGGAAACAAAATTAAGTGCAAGCCCTGTAGTCGTGCCCACATGTAGCTAGTGAAAGACAGGCAGCAAGGTGGTGCAGGTCACCGGTTCCCAACAAGAAAATACATGCAACGTAACTGGAGAGCAAACACCAAAGAGGTCAGAGTCCCAGAACCTGTGCGTAGCAGCCCAACAAGGAAGTCTCAAAAATAAACAGTCCTCAGCCAGCCACCCCGCACGGGGCAAAGAGCTAACCCGAAGCCAGCTCTTGCTTGAATAAGGTAGCACAGCAGGCCTACGAGGAAGCGTTTTCAGTGTTTGTGTATGAAAGCTTGGGCATGTTAAAACCAACACGACCAGCTACTAAACTTAGACAAGTTATTTTACTTAACTTACTGCCAAGCATTTGTCTCAAATGACTGAATGTCCTATTACACCACCAAACTTCCACGAGCTGAAGTGTCCACGCTGATGCTGAAAGATGGTCCTGCACCTTTGGCACATCTCCCTTCCAGGCTGCATAACCACGTGTGCTGGCAAAGTGGTAAACAAGATCAGGGATCTAATCCGAGCTAAAAATAACGTTACCTTTTTTCTTTTAATTAGAAACAACCAAACCAGAACAGCTTTACGATTCAGTTTGCCAAGCAGCTTCACACACTCCTGTGGCACTAGAGAAAGAGGCCGGTGCAAGGGCCGAGCTGACACACATCTCCCCGTCTGGCAGCTAGAGCAGGTTGTAAGCCGGCCTTTGACTTGCAAATATCACACGGGACTGCAGGAAGCAGGTAACTGCATCTCCTGTGGGTGCCAGCCTGGGATCCTGCCCAGATCCATCCTTCTACTACGGTAAGGAGAGTCCAAAAAGGAGAGTAAGAAACAAACATTCACGACAGCATGTGGTACAGACAAAACCATCAAGTTTCATGCTGTAGTTTTAGGGATTTGTTAACCTTTGCCTGGGATACTATACTTCTCTTTAGGTTTTGCCATTTGATATAGTAAGGTTTGAATGCAGGATCACCTCTCAACATCTTACACACCCATTTGCCGGCTGTTTTTCAAATGCAAGGGGCACGCTGAGAGCCAAAGCCACTGCAGCTATTTTTACCCTGTGCATTAGACCTTCGGTGCTTGTGCTATGATGCATGGAGTCAATGAGTTCATGTTCAGGACAATCTGGAAAGATCAACTTGATTTGCAGTCCTGGTTGCCAGAGGTGAGATGCAAGCCTTTTAGCAACATCACAGATTGTTCCTGCTGGACAGGCATTTACAAAATGTCCAACTGAAAAGCGTCTTTAGCCATGAACATCATTACACTAGAATCAGAGAATCACTAAGGTTGGAAAAGACCTCTAAGATCATCCAGTCCAACCGTCAACCCAACCCCCCCATGCCCACTAAACCATGTCCCCAAGCGCCTCATCTACACGTCTTTTAAATCCCTCCAGGGATGGGGACTCCACCACTGCCCTGGGCAGCCTGGGCCAAGGCCTCAACACTCTTGCAGGAAAGAAATTTCTCCTAATGTCCAAAATAACTAGCAATACTTAAGATTGTTTAAATGCACCGCTTAACTGAAGTCACCAAAACATGCACCAATTGAGTAATATTTATTACCAATGATGAAAAAAAAAACTTATTTAAAACATCATTTAAAAACTCCACCTTCTTCTAATAATTAAGAGTGTTTTAAAAAAAAATAAGATTACCAGAAGAAATATTCATGCTACTTCAATTTCTAAAATTTGCCCTCCAATAATTAGAGTCAGGATAGGATTATCAACGTTTTTTCCTGTAATAAAACAGCTACCGTCTTTTATGTTTTTACCCTTGCTGGAAAAAAGAGTTCTCTTTCCTATTTCAGCTTTCACATTAGTCAGAAAGCCGAAGGAGAGACACCATGGGAAATTCGTTGCCTACTGACCTGATGAGAGAACCAACGCTAAGGACCTTCACTTGAATTTGGACTTGATGGTGAAGATATTAAACTAGGGGATCTTCTCTTCTCAAGAGAAATCTCTCAGAAAGAAGCTCCTACAGCTCCTCACAATCTCATTCGAATACAGTTTGATAGTCCTTGAAATGCAAAAGTCTCTCTTGTTGCCATAAGAGAGTTGTTGAGTGTTGGCAAGATCTTCCTGCTGGCAGAAAACCTCAGCGGCTGCTCTGAAGTCAGTGCTCAGGCATGTTTATCCTACCCCAAAACCGCTGCTGTGTACCTTCCCACCTGGCTGGGAGAGCCCGCAATGGGAGAGGTAAAGCTGCTGAGCTACGCTGGCTTTTTTTGTTTTCTTTTAAACACTGCAACCAAGGCTTTGCATTTCACTTCATCCATTTTGCCACTGGTAGAGGAGGCAAGCAGCAGAAATGCTTTTCACCAAATCCTACATGTCAGCACCGGTCAGCAGTCTTTGAAACAGACTGGAGGTTTAAATACAGCTTAAAAAAAAAGTAGATATACAGCAGGTAGCAGCAAACTTCTGAGTCTGGAGGTGGCCTCTTCGCTATAAGCCATGAACACAGTGTTTTTACAAGTCACTAGGCAAAGCTTCCAAATGAAGTGATATGTTTTATACCAAGAAATTGCATCTCCCCCACCCGTCCGTTTTTCTGGATTGCTGTATGAGTAGCATACAAACACCGACGCTCTCCGCGTGTGCTGGCACAAGGCACATCTTTCGCATTCTTAACTCCCCCCGCCACTCGGTGCAGAACTAAGACCACCCAGGACCCCATGTTTCCTTTTCAGATCCACTTGTGGTTTAGGGCAGCATCAGCACCAAACCAGACAACCGCAAGGCATCAATCGGACCGCAAGGCATCAATCGGACCGCAAGGCTCCACGATATTCCTTCGGTTACACAGCAAAGGAAGAGGCAGACACGCAGAGAAAACTCAAGAGAGCACATGCAAGAGGTTTCCTGGTGAAAGAAACAGAGGGATAAGCAGATTTCATGCAAGACACCAATATCTCGCAAGACTTGGTTGTAAAGGCCAAGGGGTGGGAAGCCCGCGGGGACAGAAGGCAGGAGGAGGAGCAGAAGAGAAGGGGCCATCGCTCCCTTCCCTGCAGATGTAGCAGAGGACAGTAAGGTCACTGCAGCTCCAGCTTTTGAAACACCCACAAAACGAGAAGATGAAGTGATGACCCTGAAAGTCAGGGCTAACTGGAGCCATCGGATTTCCACGTGCAAGTAACCATGGAAGATACAGGTAGATAACCTGAACCAGGGCAGCTCCTTTGGAGGATATTGTTTTTCCACATTCCTGTGCCTAGAGCAGAGAGGAAACTTAACGCTCATTCGTTCCTTTTAAGACTGGAAAACATTCAGCTGCATACAGCTCTAGAGGAGACATTAGGTCAATGACGGACAGGAAGCCTCAGTGAAACATCAAAATAAAATGCACTTGAAGTACATCACGTGCTTGGTTAAGGAAAGAACAGTATTTGCAGAGAACTGTGTAAATAAAAACTGTTTGTTACCAAAGTTAAGTGCTCATCTACAACTCGAAAGCTCTGTCGGAAAAAATACCATTTTTTTTTCCCAGAATTTATATTTGCACTGCAGAGAGCTGAAAGCCTCCAGCAGAAGCAAGGTAAGGTAAGGTAACCCCCTGCAAACACTTTCACTGCAAGGGAAGTAAGGAAAAACAACATTTTAAGCATGTCTCGAGTGGCAGTCCAAGATTTAAGACAGCCACTGATAACCAGGGCTGCAAGTGTGCCTTGTCACGCAGCTTTCAGGTTGTTAATTCACCGTACGTCCCAAAGCAAGAAGGTCAAATGCAAAGACGCGGATGTTTTTTACCTCAGCTGCCTTTCCAAAACAGATGTTTATTTAGTGGAAGAAAAACCATCCAAGTTTAGGCATGAATGAAAATCTTCCTGATTAAGGATAAGTCCACTATTGCAACGACACTGCTGATAGGAGACAATTTTCTTTGCCATTTTCTGAACAACTCTGGTGTTCAACCTTCCAACAAGAACTGAGATCCGCAAGTTCAGCTGGAAACAGCTGCAAGGAGGTGAGCAAAGAGACCCTGAAGACCTACAGATGCCTTTAAAGATTTTAAATGAGAGAGAAGCAGACTTTTCAAGTGATGGTGTGTGTTAATATTTTAAACCAGAGATTATCTAGCTCAGCGAGACTTTAATCTTGGTTGAAACCTTTAAGCCTTACTATTCTAATGGCAGATAGTCGTTCACACAACCTGCACCAAAAGTGTTTCGTGTTTTCCTGCCCACTGGCTGCTGAAAGATAATTTAAGGGATATTGTGACAGTACCATGAAACAAACGCTGACTTTTTCATGGCAGTAAGGATGGGATCTAGCCTCCAGCGGGGGTTAAGGAGAGCTGAATTAATTCTGGCTGGTATAGCAACAGGCACACTTGGGAGAGGGCAAAGGTTGTGCCATTTAATTTCCATGACAAATTGCATAAGAAGTTATTTGCTGACCCTCTGCCGCCGGAAGAGCCGTGTCCACATTACACGCAGACAAAGTAAACTTTGAATTCAGCATTTCCAGAAGTATGCTGACAGTTAGTAGGACTGTATAGGAGAAAGCGGAACTACATTTATACTGCACATACTTTTAAAGAAGGAGTGCTACGGGAGCCCCTCTCAACGCTCGCTCAGTCCCACGGTGGGTTGGCAAGAAGGAAGAAATGCTGAAGACAGATGCAAGTTAAACACTGGCAACCGAAGTGGACACAATAGAAACTGCGGTGCCTTTCAAAGTACTTGCATCGTGCACTAAGCACTTGGCTGGAGCCGACTCTGGAGGAATCCTGCTTAAAAGCCTGCGGGCTCTCAGGACGACAGTGATTAGCCGTTTTCAACCCTTCACCTTGCTCTGTGAATTATTTTTGCAGAAGTTACTGGAAGGAGTTATAAGACAGAGTTGTGGCAATGCCCAAATCCAGGCGGGCTTGTTCCAAGTGCAGCTCGAGAATCGCAGGCTCTAGAGGCGATGCCCCCGGTGACAGCGGAGCAAAGCCCCCAGGGGTATATTGGGACACCGTATTCCACTGGACGGACGGTTACGGCACACAGACTCCATCCATCTGAAGCATCATCTGCCAAGTTTGCTAATGGCTTCACGTTTAAAATGCTCTTTAATGAAAAAGTGACTGTCATTTTCCAGTATGATTCTGCTGAAGCGTCTGTCTGCCACGGGGAAACAAGATCAGCGCAGTCAGTGGTCTGCGAGCATTACTGACCATTCACTTGCTGAAGTCTTTTTAGATTGCACAAGCCACTGCTGCCAGGAACACCAGCCTACCGCAGCCTTTCAGCGGCCACGAATCCCCCAACATGCTCTGTTTGTGCATCGCGTGCCAGAAAACACAGGGGAAAAGAGGAGTAAATGGGTTTTGTTGATCTCGGGGGGATGCTGTATTGGGACAGAGTGTAGACTGAGCTCAGAAAAAGCTTCTGAACAGCAAGCCATAACAGATAATGTTTAATGCGTCTTGTAAAAGGTTTAAGAGCAAATTCAAATTTCCCCACACGGAAGGCGAGAATTCTTCCCAGCAGAACACAAATTGCATGACTTGCCAGAAAAAGAATAGGGACGTTTTTACAAAGTGATCTTACCAAATCAATATTGAATTCAGAATCCAGTAAAACACCAGTAAGTGCACTTAGACTCCAGCAGAGCCAGTGCAACTGTCAGAAGGAAAGACAGTGTCTAATATCTATAAAGCCACTGAAAACAGTTTCAGGAGATCATACAGTTACCAGCAATGGCACTGCAGTATTTTGTGCTCTTGAAAATAAAGCTTTAATCTGCCCCAAAGAGAGAAGTTCAGAAGTTCCGTTCCTGCCCCAAAGTTGCATCGCTGCAATGACATCAGTAGGGCTTCCTGGGTGGAAGCAACCAGCAGTCACATCAGTTTGGCCTAGAGTGAACAAAAATGCATTTAAGCAAGGATTCCTTTGGATGTTCCTATATGGAACTACTGCAGAACCACATACCATCAAAATACTATCCATGTATGAGGCAAACCTATGCTCACGTCAAAGCATTACAAACAGGGACAGCTGTTGCCCTTAGTTGGACTGAGCTTTCTCATGCTCTCAGGTTCTTTCAGTTAAATGCACCTGAAGATAAAAGCATACTGAACCTACCCGAGAGGAGGCAAACAGACCCTGATCCTGTTTCTACTGAATTTTTTTCAAATACTTCAGTGAAAAAAAGTTCTTTTAATTTAAACAAAACTCACGTAAGTACGTAACCCATCTGGCTGAACAATTTCACGCGCGCTTCCCGAAGCTGCAGAGTCTGTAGGTATATACTTGGTTTTAACCAGGCAAATAAATTCACGCTAATTTGAGAGGAATCAGGAGGTTTATCGTGCACATTTATCATCACACCATGCACTTCTTTAGGAGAGCCAACACTTAACTATTACAAAATTAGATTACATTTCAGTATCTAAAAGATACTGAGCTCCAAAACAATCGTCTTAGCAGGGCTGTCATTTCCCCTGTAAGGGAGTAGGATAAAGTCACAGCCACGTTATAAGCGTTTAAACATGTGACACTATGGCTACAACGGACAACACAGCGCTACTTCTGCAGGAGAACAGCAAGCCACACCACCTTTAGCAACATGGGACATGCTACTTTCCTGGTTTGTTCTAAAAGCAGAGGGAGGACAATAAACTCGGCCACCGGCAGACAGTTGTCTAAGTCAGCAAGCCCTGGTGATCGGTGTCTTGGGGTTCTGGCCGTTACAACGGGAACCTCTGGTACACAACACAAAGCATCAGCGCAGCATCAGCCTCGGGAAGAAAACCCACGGGCCACTGCTGGCGCTCAGCAGGCGCTGGACCCCTGCACGGCTCTTCAGACCTTGTGCCTGGCACTGGCCTTCTCACCTGCTTACCCAGCCTGTGTCTCACTACGGGAAAAATCACACCAAAAGCCACGTTACAGGCAAGGTAACCAGCATCCACCGCTCTGTCCTCCTCCACAGAGCCAGCCATCTCATCACCTTGGTCAGCAGCAGCTCACCTTTGGTAAATCCCCACTGGCTGTCCCCAAAAACACCGTTCCTCTCCTACATGCACAAGAAAGCAGCTTCCAGGAGTATTTGTTCCATACCTTCCCAAGGACGCAAATAAGGATAACCAGGCCTATTTCCCCACATCCTTCTTCTCACCCTCTTGAAGAGGAGTGTGACATTTTCCCCTCTTCCACTCACAAGGAGCTTTCCCCCGTCACCACAGCCTTTAAGGACAACAAAAATCAACTTGCAACTACGCTGGCCAGTTCCCTCAGCTCACCAGGGAAGTCTTCTGTTTGTACAGAAAAGCAGGAAACCATTCTAGGGGCCTGAAGTTGAACTAAATACTTAGACACGAATCCATATGGGGCCATGGCAGATCTTGATGGACGTTCTGTGCGACTATCTAGCATCCAACATCCCAGGAGGCTGCTCTCCCATTCTCCATGCTGCTTGGGACTTCCAAAATAAGAGGAGTTTCCAGGTATTTAGTAACTTGCAACAGATTTCCACAAGTCCATGCAAGCTTTTAGCATCCACAACGTCCTGCAAAAGCAAGTTCCACGGCTTACATCTCCTCCCGCGCTCTGCGAACACAAGGCTGGCGGACCGCACTTGCCACCCCTTGGCTTCTGCACTGAAACAGAGTGAATGCTGCATCATTGAAGGCTTTTTCTTTTAAAAAAAATTGTATAATCTTACTGCCACAGTTATCTAGTGATAAGCTCACATGCTTAGTCCTCCAATTTTTCATCTTTACTCAACTCCACAACAGTAACACTGCTCTACTTCTCTGTAGAGCAGAGTTCCATAGCATCTGCAGCACATAAGCGATAAACACGATTATCCAATTTCTCACATTTTATTTGAAAGGCTATTCAGTAACAGTGGAAGTATTTTCAATATGTCCTACTGAAGCTGCCTCATTCGGGACATGGATTCAGATCAGGTGTCTGAGAAGATCCCCCAGCTGGTTACAGCAGAGATGTGTTAGAGACACAGGAAGAATTAGACCAAATGTCTTGGCTGTTCTTGGCCCTCTATTTTTACTCCTCCAAACCATTTAAGCTAACTACATAAGCAGAAAACCTGACAATCATAGGGGGGGGAAGAAAAAAAAACCAACAGATATATCAAGCATCCGCTTCTGGCGTGTTTTAACATACATTGTAGGCAACGGATGCAAATGCAGAATTGCACCAAAAAGCCACAGGATGACCTTCATTCAGCATCGGCATATTTCGGCAATAACACCCATCTGTCACGTCCACATTATTATATTTTAACTCTGCTCAGGAGAGCACTCACGATGCTGCCTCTCAGCTGCCTCCACTTCCCGTGCCTCAGCTCACTGTCTGGAGCAGCCAGTGGAGAAGACAACGGATTCTCTTCGGATGCGGCCAGAGGAGCAGCTTCCAGTTCAGAGCGACAGGCGGTATCAGAAGTTCAGCCCTGTGGGTCAAACCAGCGCTACCCCGATGCAAACCCCTGCAGCAAACATAGCACTGCTATCGACTCTCCTCACCACCAGTGTCCCTCTGCAGCGGGATTCTATCACTCCATGCTACTCGCCAATGCTAATAGCACTTGGTGCACAAAAATGCAGACTGTGAATCACTGGTTTTAAACACAAAGTTATCTGAATTTCCCTCTTCTTGTAGAAAAAGCTTGCATGATACCCAGAACCCAACTACATTTTAGTATAAGATGATTCTTCCATTTCTTCAGGACACTAGACAATGTGCTACTTACTACACAGTGGACAGGTTCATTTTAACTATCTTCTGCAGATGCTGCAAGGACCGTAACCTGGGAACAAAACTGGCTTTTGTTCTCCAACATTCTCACTTGGAGAAGCCTTGCACAAAAAATGCTCAAGACATGCTTGCACATCTACATTTCTCAGCTGATTTGAAAGGAGACCACAACTTTTGCAGAAGAGCCATTTCAATGCTTTTGCAGCTTTAGAGACGAGCTCACTCAAGGAAGTCTGCACGATACCTTTAAATCCTTCCGTGCTAAAATAAAGTTAACGAGGGAGACCAAGCAGAAGTGTATCTCAGCTCCGTATTAAAATTAATACCTAAACCGCATTTAGTGTTTGAAATAAGAGTAGGAATAAAGAAAACATGTTGGAGATCCTGCAGCGGCACTGAATTTTTCGACTGGAACACAGAACCAGGTGAACAGCTGCCCAAACCTCCGGCTCCGAGCTCGCTGCGGGAGGCACTCGGGGCAGGGCTGCGACGCTCTGCGGCTGCGGGGATTCCCCGCTTCTCCCTTCCCTCTTCCGCCTCGCGCTGCTGAGCCGGGTGCTCGCACCCAGCGCCCTGCTTTGCGGGGGGGAAAATCACACTCCAGGATTTTACCGAGCGCGTTGATGCTTTGGGACAGACGGACTCCACTACCCTCAAGCCAAGAGCCAGCCCCCTCGGGTATCTTTTAAAAAAAGTTGTGTAGTACCAGTAAAATGAACCACACCTTACACAGCATTGCATCACCAGCCCTGCGGACCAGCTAGGAAGCTGGCAAGCCGGCTTACGGAGCTCCAGCCACGGCACATCCAAAGCAGCGGGTCTGTGTATGTGTAATAACTCACGGGGATTTTGATGCCTCTAAGAGGTTAAAGTTCCTAGCAGGAACACGGGCTATGCCTTGGAAATTCAATTTTTAAAATGGCAGGCAAATAATTGGATTACTGTGATTGAAAGCAGGGCAGATTCTGTAGTCTGTCGGTTTGCTACAGCAATTAAAGTGGATTACTCTGCCACCTCATCCTTTCCAAATTCTACTGCCGTATCATACTGATTTTTTTAAGCCTCCATTTGGGAGGCCTCCATTTGGCTCTTACAGACTCCCAAGAGGAGTTTAAGGCAACTTTCAGTTCACTAGAACACCCAGGAGAATAGATGTCAGAGGATACAACCCACACCGGGCCAAAACAGAGTTCACATTTGCAGAGCAATTGCTGACTTTACAGTAAAGTCATTAAAAAAAAACCAAACTTGAAAAAATGCAGGAAAAATACATCCAAGTGCTGTGGTCAATAAGAGATGCATATGAGTAAGTAGCAAAGAAAACTGCAGTTCTCCATTAACATTGTGACAAAGTTTGTGCCAACTTCTCTTCAGTTTTGTGCAGCCACAAGTCTGTTTCTCTCGAAACACTGCCAAGGTATTTTCCTGGCGAGCAGACACTAGAGACGTCACGCGGCAGGAGGACGCCGTACAACGGCTCGGTCACCAGAGCGGTGGCTACCAACTGCGCTACGCCTGCGCCGCAGAAGTCTCTGCAAAAGCATTTCACAGACCTAACAGACCAACCGCAGCCGCCGCTTCTGGTCCGCAGGGGAAACAGGTCTTGTACCTGGACACAGCTGAGAACAGGGAAGGAAGCTGGCAGGGAAGGAAGCTGGCATAATACTTAGGGGATAAAAAAAAAATAAACCACCCACACCAAAAAAACTAACACATGGCAACAAACAACTCCCTCAAAAAAAAAAACCAAACACCGAGAAGCCTTACCAGCTTCAACTATCAGTTCATTTCACAAGCTTTATCAATCCTTTAACCTTCTACAGTGCTACCTCGTTCAATACCTTGCTGAAAAGCAAAAAGCCAGTTCTCCGGTTCACCAGGAAGGGCCTGCTGTGCTCCAAATCATCCTCCCCATTTTTTCCGATTGAGCGACCAGACCTCTGAAGGACTGGTGAAATGAAGAAATCAATCTCAGACATCACGTGCATTTTGTAGCCGGTTAAACCAAACACTACTCTTCTCTCAAAGAGCGATCTGCAAGTGCACACAATTCAGCTCTGCCAACCTACATATTGAAAAGCTGTAGCTGGGCGCTTGAAATAGGTAGTAGCAGAGAGTAAGTGGTGTCTGCTAGGCTGATCAGTCTCTCAAATTGACGTTTTACAGAATCCTCTGAATTTCTACATATTTTTGCAGCAGATTTTCAAGTTTGTGTATACGGGTGACCAAACGGACTCAGGTATTTGTAGACAAGCAGGCGACGTGTACAGTTTGGATCCTTCTACCCTCTCTTCTGCATATGTCTTAACAGAAAGCAGGGAAAAACGGCATCCCTCAGATCCCTTACTTGATCACCCCCACAAAACTGCACCTTAATAAAAAGGAATCCCTCAGATCCCTTACTTGATCACCCCCACAAAACTGCACCTTAATAAAAAGGAATCCCTCAGATCCCTTACTTGATCACCCCCACAAAACTGCACCTTAATAAAAAGGACGGTCTTAATAAAGTCAACCTGCAAAAGCATGCCATTTGTTTCCCTAACAAACAAGCTTTCTACTTGATTTCACCTTTTGACCTTACTACATTATCTTCTGTTTGACACAGCAGATGGGCTGCAAACACCAGATCAGATCGTATGTTCTGCGCTATCAGTTTCAGAGGTGGCCCGTCTTTTCGGTTTAATTCTTCAGTTGACAAAAGCGATGCAAACAAACCCCTACAGCAAGAGGGAAGCTGGGTTGACATCACAAGAGCTGCACAGTCACTGCCAGCATCATGACAGGACTCACACTTGGACATCGACGCCTTCAGAGATGTCCACCACAAGACGTGTGGGCTCTGTCTGCTTTCCCAAGGGCGCTCTCCCACTGGATCTCCACCCTCCAAAGCCAACAAAGTCAGTTTGACCCAAGAGGAAAAGCCACGCTGCAGCAGCTCCCTCTGACAAACAGGCAGCGCAAAAGCTGCATTTTGTGTTCCTAATGACCCAGCCGAGGAGCAGTTAGAGAGACCATCTCCAGCAAGGGCACCCGGCCCACGTTCACACGGCGCCCACGCCGCGGTACTCTGAGGCTGTGCAGCAGAAAAGTGTTTTGTCAGGTCACACACGGGGACTTCCCATGAAAAACAAACACTAAATTTCTTCTAACTTGGCACGTGACAGCGTACGCTTTCCTCCACGCAAACAAGGCACGAAGACAGCCTGTTTGTGGCTTCCGTCCAGCAACGGGACTTCTCGTCTGGATCTAAACTAACGCACCCCAACAGCCCGCCCGCTGCAGCAGTCCATCGCACAGCAGAGGACGGCAGCAGGGGGATGCACAGAGCATTCGGCTGCTCTCTGGTCCCTCCCCGTTTCGGAAAGCTGCATCACAAGGACCGTGTTACACATAAGCAAGAGGAATAGCAACGACTCTGAGACCCGAGCAGTCAAAACAAAGCGCAGAGCTTCTCTGCCGCACAACCCAAGTCCCATGGCCACGCGCAACGTGGTGCCTGCCCCCTTCAACCACAGCCGCTGTGAACATCAGCTCAGTACCGCAGTGATAATGCTCACCCGAATCAGACTAAAGCAAGTACTACCGAATACCTGTCCTCCGCCTGCACCAGCTTAACAGGCATCAGTTACAGTTTTCTGACCACCACTGGGCCGCCACAGCCGTACGCTGGCACTGCGCCGGCACCAGCCCGGCTGCCCGCGCCGTTAGGCTGGGACGAGGTCCCCGGCACGGATCTGTATGCGAGATTACAAACTGAACCTGGACACCAGTTTATGGTGCAGGTCAAGAATTAGCACAGGCCAGCCTGCCAAAGGCAGCCTGAACGCGGTCATCCAGTTTGAAGGATGCAGGTTCAGCAGTATGGGTAGAACCACAGAATCACAGAATCCCTAAGGTTGGAAAAGACCTCTAAGATCATCCAGTCCAACCGTCAACCCATCCCCCCCATGCCCACTAAACCATGTCCCCGAGCGCCTCATCTCCACGTCTTTTAAAGCCCTCCAGGGATGGGGACTCCACCACTGCCCTGGGCAGCCTGTGCCAAGGCCTGACCACTCTTGCAGGAAAGAATTTGTTCCTCATGTCCAATCTACACACAGACTCTGTGAGATGGCCTTGGGGCCAGAAAACAAGCCCTAAAACTCAAGTTTACCAGCACAGGCGTAATATGCCTGTTCCAGTTTTCAGCAGAATAGATAAATCGCCTCTTTTCTTTAGACACACTGTCCTATTGGTGTGTCTCTGCAGTTTGGTTGCTCCACCTCTGTATCTGAAGAGTATACTCCAGGTTAGAGACATATACAGCGTATTTATCTTAAAACTGTGTACTATTATCTTAAGCTTGTGTACTATATAGTATCAGCTTCTTACCTTAATGAAGCTTTTTACTTTAACTGCAGGGACACCCAGCCACTGTCCCAAGAAAAGTCACAAGTTAAGAGTCATCTGCAGCTGCAAATTTACTGAATGAGCCAGGAAATAAGAATAAGGTTGTTTATCAACAGTAACTTCCTCCCCGAACGCGCTGCCCGCACGGGGCACCCTTTCCTCACTTCACACTGCAATTCTGCTGCAATTAATAGTCCAACACGTCTACGAGCAAGCACAGCGTGAGTCCCACTGAATCCACCTTATCCACGTACCTACCCGAGGTCCGTCTATCAAACGGAACAGCCGCGCTTCTGTTGCTTACCGCCTTTTTTCCAGCTAACACTGAACTCTACAACAGATTAAGCTAATTCAAGTAGATATTACCTTGGTGCTCTCCCCTCCCCACGCTCCCACCACCTCCCTTGCACTGGAGGACGCCTAATCCCAAATACCTGGTTAGGAAGACTAAACTGGCACAAAGCCAGATCAGCACCATAACAACAACAACAATGGTTTTTTTTGCCGGTTTAGCTCCCAGAATTACCTAGGAGCACCAGCGGTGAGGTGACAGAGCGAGGAAGGGGGCAGAGAGGGGACAGAATCGCCACAGAAACATCAGCTGCGATGACCTTAGGCTGCAGTTCCGGGACGACCGCAGGGCAGTTTGCCAGGACAAGCCGATCTCCAGCCAGCTGCCGCCAAAACCCCCACCCCAAGCCCCTTCCCCTGCAGCTCCACGCTGACCCGTGACTACCGGGGCTCACTCCGCCACACGTGAGCCAGCTTAGAGAGCTCAGCGAGCCAACCGACTCCGCCAAAGAGCGCAGAGCGGCAACACGGCGCTGAAGACAAAATGGAGGGTTTCTCAAGCTTGAGGAAAGTTTTATGTTAGGAGCAAAAGAACAGCGTACCCGAGAGCTGCCGCGTTTCTTAATGCGGTTTTATAATATACCCTACGAACTTCAACCACCGGCAGCTGAGAGGCGATACGAGCACGCAAGCTAGGACAAGAACCAAAAGACATTATTTCAATTTGAAAATGCAGGGGAACTTTTTGAAGACTGGAGTTGGAGTTTGACCAGAATATTTTAACATTCCCGCTGAATACACAAATAGAAATATTTGCCAAAACTGAGGTTTTGGCAAGCATTTACTCATCTTTTCCTAGTTTTGGCTGCCTCTGCCATGAATCTAGGTACACAACCCAGGGTAACATGTAACCCTCAGTTTTGATAGTTTTCAGTGCAGCTTTTCTAAATATGTGTTTTAGCCTTTAAGTGGATTCTGGAAGAGATCAGTGGATGAACAGCAGTGCACACAGGCTGAAAAAGATCTGGTCCCTCTTGTACCCTCCACTGGAGATTCTTCCACTCTTTTTTCAAAGCAAATTGTTTAAAAAAGATACCAAAAACATGTACAGAGAAGTACTAAAGTGTTCAGCTGTGGGATAGTATCTTACATTCTTAAAATAGTTAACTGCATCGTATCTCCTGAAAGAAGAGCAGCTATTTTGATGCCTTTCAAACTGTAAATACAAGGTCCAAATAAACTATTACTTATTAAAATAGTGCTTGCAAGTCTCAGCCGCAGATGCCTATTTACATTTGCTTTCCAGCCAGACTTTTCAAGTCTTGTTTTAACAGATACCTCTTTCAGAATGGTTATGATAGAACCCGAATTCCTCCCCCTCTCCATTAGGCAGACTTGAATCCGCACTGCAAATACAGATCTCTCAGAAGCATGTGCTGTACTCTCACAGTTCAACACTTCTGTTCAGCTCCCGCAGGTTGCACTTGTTTAGTTTCCCCTCTCACGCTCGTCCCACTCCTCAACTTCCCTTTTCTTTTATCCACCCTCTAACGTGCCTGCCCCACACAGAAACTTCGGCAAGTCCATCTTCAAAACAGCACAGTAACACAGATTGTCAGACTGGGAAATTAGAAGATAAAAATTCTCCTTTTAGGGTTCGCAAGTCACTACCTGACCTGGGGCAGCTCAGGAGCTCCTACGGCAGCAAGTTCTGCTGCATGAAAGACATTGATACACGGAGAATACTGAAAAAAAACCATTGTGCGTGTCAATTGTTTGCTAATATTATTTACATCCTCACTGATCACAGCGAACAAGAAGAGGTAATCCTCCCCCCACAAAGCTTCCCACATAAATTTGTGCCTAGAAACATTAAGCAACTGGAGAACAGGTCAAAAATATAAAACCTGCCGATGCAAGTGCGCGGCGGTGGAGCAGAGCTGCAGGCAGAGGCAGGCCAGCAGCTCGCACCGGCCGTGCGGCACCTCACCCCCCGGCACCCCCCCGGGCTGCCCCTGCAGCCCCGCACGCTGCGGAGGCCGAGGCGGCACAGACCCCCTCCGCCCCGCCGGGCCCCGAGCGGGGCCGGGCGCCTCGGCAGCGCCGTCCCCCGCAGGAGCGAGCCCGCACGACCCGGAGCGGCCGGGAGGCCTCTGACCCGCCCCAGCGGCCTCCAGCCCCCCCCGGCCGCAGGCCCCGCGTACCGTCCGGGCGGCCTCTGCCCAGGTCCTGCCCTTCTTCCTGCGGCCCTTCTCCCTCATGTCGGACGCGACGGGGCGCAGCTGACTCCGAGATACCCTGGGGGGTTCCTTCCGCCCGGGAGGGGGGCGCGGGGGGAGCCGGAGCGGGCGGCGGCGGCCCTAAGTGCGGGCGGCCCCGAGCGCGGCGGCCCCTGCGCCCGCCGCCGCTGCCATATTGGGATCCTACTGTAAAGGGCCCCGGTCATGTGACCTCGCCCGCGTGACTCCACCTACTGTACGGGCCGCGGGGGGGGCGGAGCCGCCCGGCGGAGAGCCCCGCCCCTCCCCTGGGCCTGCGCATGCGCACTCCCCGCCCCGCGGCGGCTGCCAAAGGGCGCGGCCGCCCCCCCCGCGGCCCCGCCTCTCCCCGCTGCCTGAGGAGAGGACGGTGGCGGGGCCGCCTCAGGGCCGCCCACCTCTGCCCCGGGCGCCGCGGCGGCCTCCCCCGCTGCCACCAGCGGCCTGCGGCTCCCCTCTCCCGCGGCCACCGGCTGCCAGCCCCAGCCGGCCCCCTGCCCTGACGGTCACCGACTGCCCCCTCGCTGCCTGCAGTCAGGGGTCGCCACGGGGTGGCCGCCAGCCTCCCCGCGCCACCGCTGCCACCCACCTCCCTGTCCCAACAGCCACCAAGAGCCACCGACCTCCCCTCCTCACGCCAGCGCCTGCCCCAGCTTACCCGGGGGACCACCGAGCTCGGCCCTTCGCCAACCATCGCTCCACGGCACACACCCATCGCTCCACGGCGCACACCCAGCCCCATCGCTCTGTGGAGCACACCCATGGCTCCGCAGCGCCCACCCAGCCCCCTCGCTCCCCCGCGCACACCCCTGGCTCCCCCGCCCCCCCCCACCCCCCTCCCGCCCCGGCGCACACCCATCCCTCCACGGCGCACACCCAGCTCTATCGCTCCACGGTGCACACCCATCACTCCATGGCTCCGCAGCGCACACCCATCGCTCCACGGAGCACACCCATTGCTCCGCGGAGCACACCCAGCCCCATCGCTC